>SNQJ01S0139151.1:13123-25253 GCA_010110895.2 Picea sitchensis | reverse complement strand
TTAAATATTGATTATCTTAAGATCACATGAATTTTAATTAGTTGTCTTCTTGTTGTTATTAATTTACTCCAATATCAAATACTTCTTTGAATGTATTCTGGAAGTGTTAGTATTGTTTTGTTATAGGTTTCCCTTAACAACAGTACATGCAGGAGCTCATACAACACAGGAAGATAAACTCAGTTGACTGATCAATTAGAGGTTAATAGATGCATTCTTTTCTTTTATTTAGAATTGTTTATGAATGAAACAATGATTACATTAATTAGCTTTGACTATTTTTGTGTCACTGTTTCAATCATATTCATTTAGTATTTATTTGTTTAATATCTTAAAAAAAAGGAAAAAAAAAAAGTGTTGTTCATATTTGATTCAGAAGCCTTATCAAACAATCATTTTCGCAATATTTCATGCAAACCTTGTAACCTGTATATATATTGTTTATATTCACATTTCTTTTTAATAAACATAATTCAATAATATATCATTTATTAGAATCATAGATTTTAGATTAGTTTCATTTCTTTTATTATTTTTAGGACTTTAGTTGGCCAACGGAGCCATTAAACCCGTTAGAATAGGTTACACCAAACAGCTTGGGTTATTTAAACAACCCCGGACCGAATCTATTCTTCCAGTTGACGGCAAGTCAAATTTGCCTGTCAACAAATGGCACTAGAAGGAGGGTCAAGGTCGATTTAATGATTAAATGTTTCACCCCTCAGCTTTTCATAATTCCATATTTATAAATCCTTCTTTTGTGTCATCTTGAAATGCACTAGAAGGCAGTCTAGATGGACAAGATGGCCTTATAAGAGTCTCTGTTTTGAATTTAATTAATTTCCCATAGCTCTCCAAATCACTGTGTTGGAACATGCTTTCCACTTCTTATTACCTGATATTCCCAACAAGACAGTATCTCTCTTGTCCAAACTCACCTTTGATGGTGGGGGGAATGTATTTGCAAAATACCATATTAACAAGTTTTGGTGTAAATGCATCAAGCATGATATTTCTAATTTAAAGGTTTTGTGCAGATTGTTTTCTTTTACTTTTAGGGTTCAGATTAAACATTGGTTTGAGTCTTTTCTAGCATATCACATTATTGATTAGTTTCAGTTTGTAAATGAATTTTTAGATGCTTTTGAAAACTATGATTACAATCAATTATGTGAAGAATTTCATACTTTACTAATCAATGTCAATTCATCTCCAGAAGACTTTTCAACAAGAATACATCATGTTCTCTGTAAATTTAATCTTGATGACATGTCATTTGTACTAAATCTCCTCTATGATGCTTGCATCCCTTTCATCCAGTCACATTCAATAGAGAATGATGAATCAGTTGCAAATCCTACCACTCAATTGCAAGAAGAATTTTGTTCGGAGGATGAAAGGAATCCATCCGAAAATTTTGAAAAAGCAAGGGAGGTAGAATCTATTAAAAATGTTCTTACTGACAATCAAATTGGGTTTTCCTCTGAATCATTGTATAATCAGTTATCAACCATCATGGAAGAAGATTTGATGTTGGGTCAAGGTGAATGTCCATATTCTTCTAACTCTTTCTCTAATCAGTACTTAAATTCAGTTATTCAAGAACACTTAGGTGATGAAAATGATCTTAAGTATTCTAACATTCCTATAAAACTGATTAGAGATGTAAATCTACAATTTGAAGAAGAAAACTTAAACCTTCATCAACAAATCATACCTTATCACAGGAAAGATTAGATGTTTGTCATGAAATTTTTGAATTCTCTATCATACATGAGACAAATTTAGATGATTATGTTATGTTGAAGAATTTATCACCAATATAGAGTGAAAGTTTTAAGGAAAGTGAAGAAGAATGTCTTGAGAATACCATTGTTAAATATCATAGCTCAAGAGATTCTTTTCATGTGTTCATTTCTAATTCCTTATACTCCTTATATCCTGATCTCTTCTTAGATTCTGGTGGACTTGATACTTTACCCACAGTATCTTACTCTTTGCCATCACAATCAAATCTTTTTGATATGCTAAAATTTGGTGAAATTAATTCCAAACATAATATTTATGAAGTTGGATTTGATGCTCTTTCACTTTCATCACTCGAATGGAAAAATGACATGTTGCAAGATGATTTTACATGATTTATTGTTAAAAAAAACAATGCACTCATCCTTATGGAGATCGAATATTCTACATTGCATATTCGTTCTTTGATTAGTTCGAATTTTAATGTTTATGCTTCACATTTTGAAACGATCAATATCATCAAAGGAAGAGTTCAAGCCCATAATCTAATTGATGTCATGAATCCTCTTATGATGTGTTCCCCATTGATATATCCATTTCATCAAATTCATAGTTTGCATCCTAATTTTTATGACAGGATCTTAGATTGGATTGAATATTCGTATACGAAAAATCTTCATAATAAAGATAAAGTTGTGCTTGCTTTGTTTTTACCTAAATATCTAGGAAGTAAGCATAACATGATTCTCTTAGATCCTTCATGTGAAGAAATTGATGAACACTTGGAGAATTGTCAGGAGGATGGGGCACTTCGGCCTTGGTTGATGGTTATGTCAGGTCCCTATAATAATGACAAGTTTTCCAAATTACTTACACTCTTCCATGCCATTATGACCCATATCAACTGAAGATTGCAGAATGGTTGGAGGATTTGTAGATCAAGAAGTTTCAAAAGAATGGTAAGGTCATGCTTGTTTTGTTTTTAAATGAATATATAGGAGGTAAACATGACATATTTCTTTTGCATCTACAAATACTACATTCTTTTATTTTGATTTTTGATTTTCTATGTTGTGCAGGATTGAAGATGCTCTTGTGGCTACACTGAAAATACGATTTTACATAGCGTTTTGATCTATTTAGTAGTTTAGAGTAGGTTTAGGAGTAGGTTTCCTTTAGTTTTATTTCTCAATATTTCTTTGTGTAATAATGCAGTTATGAACACATGTTGGTACACCAAGAGAACCATAATATGTATGTTGTCAGGGAAGTCCACTTTAAATCTTTTTCTCTCTTCTTTTCATTGAATATTTCTTTTCAAAAACGTAGTATCATCATGAAAATTTTAAATGGAAAGTAAAGAGATAAGTAAATTTGAACTATCAATTCAACCCTGACCCAAGGTGCCACGAGTAGGACTGCACTCATCTTAATAAGGANTAGGAAGTAAGCATAACATGATTCTCTTAGATCCTTCATGTGAAGAAATTGATGAACACTTGGAGAATTGTCAGGAGGATGGGGCACTTCGGCCTTGGTTGATGGTTATGTCAGGTCCCTATAATAATGACAAGTTTTCCAAATTACTTACACTCTTCCATGCCATTATGACCCATATCAACTGAAGATTGCAGAATGGTTGGAGGATTTGTAGATCAAGAAGTTTCAAAAGAATGGTAAGGTCATGCTTGTTTTGTTTTTAAATGAATATATAGGAGGTAAACATGACATATTTCTTTTGCATCTACAAATACTACATTCTTTTATTTTGATTTTTGATTTTCTATGTTGTGCAGGATTGAAGATGCTCTTGTGGCTACACTGAAAATACGATTTTACATAGCGTTTTGATCTATTTAGTAGTTTAGAGTAGGTTTAGGAGTAGGTTTCCTTTAGTTTTATTTCTCAATATTTCTTTGTGTAATAATGCAGTTATGAACACATGTTGGTACACCAAGAGAACCATAATATGTATGTTGTCAGGGAAGTCCACTTTAAATCTTTTTCTCTCTTCTTTTCATTGAATATTTCTTTTCAAAAACGTAGTATCATCATGAAAATTTTAAATGGAAAGTAAAGAGATAAGTAAATTTGAACTATCAATTCAACCCTGACCCAAGGTGCCACGAGTAGGACTGCACTCATCTTAATAAGGATTTTTCTATTTTCTTTTAGTCTCTTTTATTTTTAATAATAATGTTTGGTCAAAGTAGCATCTCATGCATCACTATCTTAAGAAAAGAACTTGCTGGCACATGATATTTTATATGATTTAGTTCTTCCTTTATTTTACAGTGAGATGCTAGTGGATCCAAAAGTTCAAGTTTATCTTTGGCCAAAATGATTTCTTGAAAGGTTTTATTTTGTTGTTTTGATTTTGTGTACTTCTGATTTTTGAATCCCATTAATAAAATTTGATTTGGTTTATTGTGTGCTTTTTGTTTTCTTTGATTGCTTTGAATGAGTTTTCTTCTTATCTGTCTTTTTGAATCAATATATTTCTGATCAAAGAGCTATTGTCCAAGGAAGCATTTATTTTAAGACTTGTGTTTTTCAAGAAAATTGAAATAGTTCAAAGAGGTCATGATATTAAGATATAGTTCAGACAATTGATTTTTAATTCAATTATCACTTTCATTTTGTCCTCAAATTGTCTTTTCTAGAGTATTACATTAGAGATATGGTTTAAATCTTTGAGAAGTATGATGATATTTAAACTTTTTACACCGTCCATATTCTTAAGGAATCACTTTTAAGTGCTTCCCCATTCTCTATATGATTTCTTAAATGAAATCTAAAATCTTTAAACCATGATAAAACTTTCAGTTTTGAAAGCAAATAAATAGCATGATCAACTATTCACCTGTATTACAATTAAACTTCAGTATCACCCCATTCTCTTTGTCATCAATAAATCTATAATCGTATTACTATTTAAAAGTGGCATAAGAGGGTGGAAAGAACTTATGTGTGGCAAGTGTGTATAAACCCATCGGGGCACTGAACAAGCTCGCTGGCAGCAGGTAAATGCACACATGATACCAAGACAACTTTGTCTGGGTACTGAACAGGCCTGTTGGCAATTGAGAGGTAGCAAGTATATGTTTTTAAATTAACTTTTATGGAAGTATACATCATGTGGATACAACTATTGGATGGGATTAAAGAATTTGAGTGGGTTAAATGACATCCCTTTCGAGGCTATGCACACCTGCTGACAGCAGTGGCTCTGTCAACTGTATTGAAGTTATTTTATAAACATCGTGAATCTTTGATTAAGACAGTATTTCAAGTTATAATCCCCTGCAAAGAAAATTCTATTTTTTGGTTATAACATTGAGCTTATTCTAATACTATATGGTCTCAGAGTGAATTTATTTCAGGGAGCTTAAATCCTTTTTCTAAAGTTTTATTATTTTCTTCCTGAGATGAAATCTTACCAGATCAGAGATAACTGCTTCACCCAATAAGTCACCATTTTTTGGGCCCCAACAACTCCCCCTAAATTTTTACAAAATTTAAAGGGCCCCTATTAGAATCTTGATAATTATGATGAGCTACAGAATCAACATTGTCAAATAGTTCCATACCTTGGCTTGATTTGGGACAAAATTAAGACATTCACTATAGTATGAGACATTCATTACAGGAGTATATGTCAAAATTTAGAAACGAGCATAGAAATCTCAATTTAAACAAAAACGTTAATTTTTATCAACTGTCTACTTTCGTTTAAATTATGATTATGTGTTCTTTCTTTCACTCATTAGCAAGTTTGACTATTTTGAATAATGGGTTCAATACTTCATCAACCAATATCTTGGTTGGTTTTTCATTTTCATAAAATCATTTGGGGATATTAATTAATTAAATTATTTTTTGATTTTGCATCTCATAATAATAATAAAAAATAAAAAAGAATTATCTATCATTTGTTTGATTTTGTAAAAAACTAAAATTAATATTTTTCTCTTCTCCATTAACTTGAAGCTTCTAAAATTTTAAGATCATTATAAACAATGTTTGTTAAGAACTTATATTTAGTTTAAATTCATTTTTTATTTTATTGTTCTAGATTTTGTTTTATCCACAATTTTTAGGTTATTAATTTAGATTTTTTTTTGTTTCACAGGTTTCTATTATCAAATATTTGATACAGATCTGATCATGGCTTGATTTTATTATCCAAATATGTTCAAGATAATTGATCCAAAAATAATATTGGATTGCTACAAATAATTTTATGAGCAACAACAGATAAAATCTGGAAAAGCGTCAATATCAGACAGACGATTTTGTAGGACTGATTGCAGCCAAACCGTGAAGAATTTGAAGAAACGGTTGAAAACCCAGAACCCAAATGGACCCATTTACCTTCCTCATAGAAATTTTCCCAAAACAATGCATGATTTGAGATATATTGATGTCCCTTTACGAGGAAAATTGCAGGTGGTCGAAAATTAATAGTGACGCCCAAACTGTTCATTCATTGTATAAATATATGAGAAAGATCGGAGCCAAGAGATCCAGGAATTAGAGAGGAGGATTTTAATCCTTTCTCTTTTGTATATTATTTCTTTTGTAATTTTTTTTTTTTTTCAAATGGAGTAACTGATGGTTGGAATCTTTGGGAGAATGGATGAGTATTTTCAAAGAAGAATATGAAATTCCAAGTTGCTTAATGGCTTTTGTCTTGTGAGTAAAATGGTTTTATTTTCATTATAATATCTTCATATTCTTTGAATAATTGATTATGCATTGATTTAAATTAGCTTTAGTCTATTTTATCAATATATGGTTAATTGTTATCATTTATGTATTAATTTTTTCAATCTTTAAGAGTATATTAACTTAAAAATTCTTTCAGGACTACAATATGGGCATGTGATTTTGAGAAAGAATATGGAAAAAAAATTCATCTTTGGTTTTAGACCTGTGTGATTCTTATTCCATTTCGTTCTTTCATTATTGTTGTATTATGAGAATGTTATTATGGTTGATTTTAGCTTTAGCTTGTCATCATATGGTATTTTCATACTATTAAATGTTATATGTTGTCCATAATTTATTATTCTATTTTTTAGGTGTGATCAATCAATCATTTGATTATTGCGGAATTTATTTATAATGTTAAATGATGGATAATATCAATACTTAGAATTGAGTTTTCTTTTGTTCTTAAATATTGATTATCTTAAGATCACATGATTTTTAATTAGTTATCTTCTTGTTGTTATTAATTTACTCCAATATCAAATACTTCTTTGAATGTATTATGGAAGTGATAGTATTGTTTTGTTATAGGTTTCCCTTAACAACGGAATACACAGGAGCTCATACAACATAGGAAGATAAACTCAGTTGACTGATTAGTTAGAGGTTAATAGATGCATTCTTTTCTTTTATTTAGAATTGTTTATGAATGAAACAATGATTACATTAATTAGCTTTGACTATTTTTGTGTCACTGTTTCAATCGTATTCACTTAGTATTTATTTGTTTAATATCTTTAAAAAAATAAAAAAAAATTATTGTTCATATGTGATTCAGAAACCTTATCAAACAATCATTTTCGCAAGATTTCATGCAAACCTTGTAACTTGTATATATATTGTTTATATTCACATTTCTTTTTAATAAACATAAGTCAATAATATATCATTTATTAGAACCATAGATTTTAGATTAGTTTCATTTATTTTATTATTTGTAGGACTTTAGTTGGCCAACAGAGCCATTAAACCCGTCAGAATAGGTTATACCAAATGGCTTGGGTTATGTAGACAACCCCGGACCAGATCTATTCTTCTAGTTGATGACAAGTCAAATTTGCCCGTCAACAGGTTTATATAGGTATAGAAGCGATCATTTTTATACACACTATAACTATCTTTCGGATAACACTAAGAAGTTTCTTAGGAGAAGTCTAAGGCACATCTTGAAGTTGAAAGAAATGATAAAATAACAAGAAGAGAGCAATAAGACTTAATTAGAAGAAAAGGAAGAAGAGATCACAAGACTAAAGAATGGAAAATAATATATAAATGGAGATGATGAGATTAGCAAAAGTTTTGAAACCATTGTCCATCTCAAGGTCCAAATTGAAGAAGCCAAAAGAATATAGGAACTATTGAAGAATAAAATAAATGAAAAGGAAGAGTCATGTTGTAAGTTAGAAGCTGAAATTCTTGACCTTAGAAAGAAGGTGGAAAATTCAAACAAATTCTTGCAGAGCTCACTAATTTTGGATGAGATATTGGAAAGTCAAAGATCACCATGTAATAAATAAGGTCTTGGATACAAATGAGAATATACACATGCTAAAGCAAGCACCTCAAAAAAGCATGAGGTAAGTCCATCAAAGAAGGAAGACAATGTTGCAAAACAACCATCTACACAAGGCAAAGAAAATATAACAAAGCAAGGAAGACATCAAGAAGCTATTATTGAGACACCAAAGCAAAGGTATGAAAGTATTTTTAATGGGTATTGTTATTCATGTAATGAATATGGTCACAAATATTTTGAATGTAGATCTTATGAAAGGAGATATAATGGAAGATTTTATAACACCACAAGGTGTTGGAAATGTGATCAAGTAGGACACATTGCTATTCACAGTAACTCCATGAGATGCTACAGTTCTAGTGTATTTGGCCACAAATCCCAAGTGTGTTGGAACACAAGAAGAATGTCCATGATGAGGACTTCACATAGCATGGCTAGAAGAAGGAATGAAGTAAGAAAGGGAGACATCTTTGAGAAGATGGATGCTCAGAGCTCAAGTTCTGAGGAGAAGGGCCATCTACAGAAGTGGGTGAAGAAGACACAACATCCAAAACAGGATGAAAGACTGAAGGGAAGCTCAAGTAAGTCATCTACTGAGATATACACAGGTGACAGTCGTGACATTCGCGTATATACACAGGCTGACCTTCAATAGGTCACGTATATACACGAGTTGTTGTGCAATAGACCACGTATATGTGTTAAAGCCTTGGGAAAAAGGCAATGAACATGGATTGGAGTTTGATGTGATGGTATAACTCTATGTTGGAGGGTATGACATGTTTTAATGCAGGTTCTGACACTGTTTGCTGCAGGTTTTCATGATTCTATGTTAGATCATGTAAAAGTGATGATGAAAAATAAACCTTGGGTGCATGGCACTAACCCATGAGTATGGATTGATGTTGATTTTTTGGGGTACATGGTTGGCACATATTTGAGTTTCATTGATATATCTTATGATGTATTATTGGAAGCATATGTTGGATATCATGGTGCATGCATTTTGCATGTGGTTGGGCTACATATTGAGACATGTAGTTGTTGAGTTGAGTTGATAGTCATGTTGTACATCATTGGTGAGTCATATCTTGTTGATGCATGGTTGATATAATTTCTTGGTGCAAGTGATTATGCTTGATGACACCATGTTGTTGGTATTACTTGATTAGCACAACAATTGGTACTTGCTTGATACAAGGTTATGGTACTCGGTTCACGACGGAGACATATAATGAGTGATATGATACATTGTTTGGCATCTTGGTAGATTCACATGGTTGGCATATTGGTAGATGCACATGTTGGCATATTAACAAAGGCATATGATTCATATATTCCATGGATGATATTTTTAGCACATTGCATGATGTTGATGTACATGGATGGTGTACATAAGTGTTGTGCATGATGAACACACTTTTTTTAAATGGATTTTGTGCATGATGGGCACATTTTGGTACATGATTGATATTTGGATCATGATTCTTTATTTCATTGTTGACATATTTTTTGCTTCATGATGCTTGGTATGGGATGGGTTTGATGCATGAACAGGTCCAAGGATCTCTATATGGTAGCACATTGTTCATCTTGTAGTGAATATAGGGGGAGACATACCCATAGGGGGCGTCATTCTTCTTATCATGATTCCAGGAGGAGATATTTATCATATGCATACCTAGAAAATAGCCCTATATTTGAAGAAAGAGCACATAAGCATAATTCCAGGGGGATAAATGGTCAGAGGGGGAGTATGTTCGATATATCTTCAACATTACATCAGATTGATATCCTTTGTTCAAAAGGTGAGAGATCATTCATTGACAACAAGACAGGGGGAGCAGCCCCAAGAGGAGAATGGCCCTTTGCCATTGATGTTAGAGGGGGAGAGTTAATCACATTGATGTGATTGATGCTTATTGATGAAGAGAGATAGACACATTGACTATTGATGTAGAGCATGCCTTGTATACATGTTTGACATCAATAATTGATAATTGTTGTTGACATCAATGTTGGTATTGCCATCAATGCCAAAGGGGGATATTGTTGGATCATGTTGTCATTGATGCCCATGGTTTTTTCATTGATGTCAATGGCTTGATTGATTGATATCATTTATTGATGCCAAGTGATGGATTGATTGATAGGCTTGGTTGATTTATGATTGATGAACTATGTATATATTTTCCTTGATGAGAATGATAGATGTCAAGTGGAAACCAATCGATGAAGATGGATCAGTGAGTTGTCATTGATACATGCTGCATAGTTGATGCTAATGATGCAATGGTGAATTGATCATGATTGATAAGGTGCACAAATGGATGAACTCCAAAGTGGTGCCCTTATGGTGAAAGCCCTCGTGGGAAGATGCTTTACGGATTATGTTATCCTAGAAGAATGGTTGGAGGACCCATGCTTGTATGTGGAATAATGAGATGAATATCAATGAAGTTGTTGGTGAAACTATCCTAGATTTATAGTGTTTGTCATGCCATTTGCGGTGGTATGTGGAATGTCACATAACTCCTCACAGTTTGAGAGTTATGGCCCTATGAAGTTGAAGGACCCCCATATGTTGGCTTGAAGCCCCAAATGGTCAAAGAAGTCAAAGTGCCCTAAAGGAAGAAATCATTATTAAAATGATAAAGTAAAGTGACAAAATCAAGAAGGAATATTTAAATGATAAACTATTGGATAACTTTCTATTTATGGAAATTGATTAACCCTAAAATAAGGAAAATAGGTTAAGTGACCTAGAAATGGGTTAAGTGACCTAAAAATGGGTTAAGTGACCTAGAGGATGAAAGTATAAATAAGATAGCTATGGTCTGTTGTAGATCATCCTTTTTGTGGATTAATGGAGAGCTTCTTGTGAGAGTATTTTGGTGTGGATCTCTTGAGCATGATTGAAGATGTATTCGGAGAAAGAGAGTGTGAGGAGGATCTCATGGACACATCAAAGTTTCGGAAATATCGGAGATCTTGATGGAAAAAGTATCAGAGCTTTAGAAAACCCTATTTTATGGTGCGTACGCAAGCTGTCTGTGTATAGTTGTCTGTGTACAAGGTGTGTATAAGGTGCATATAATATGTGGGTTGTTTGTATACAAGGTGCATATACGAGGGTTGTCTGTGTATAGGGAGCATACAGTGGATAAAATCATGGAGATTTTTGGTTGAGATGATGACAAGCTGTTGAAGACTGAAGCAGGTTCCAGATTTGCACTCTATGGGCTCAAATCTATCATTGAGACACTGGTATGGATTCATTATTGTCTTGATGGATAGCATTGCTTATTGTGTTATGAATTCCTAGGGCATTCTTGGTATGGCTTCTATGATGTGGTTTAGTTTGGTTGATTTGGTTGATGGAGTGAGAAATACCTTTTTGATTCAGCGGTGACATGATTTCTATGGTATACTAGTTGTTTATACATGATTGAGATAGCATTCATATTGATTTGTTAGGGAGTGTGAGAAATCTATTTGAGATCTTGGATGTATTGTGATTGGTTGGTGGTCAGTTTGGACAAGTTATAAATAGAAGAGAATGATAAATTGGTTGCAAAAGATCTTGAAGGACAAACCCTAATAGCTCAGAAGGTATATGCAGGCTGCATTACTGTTTGGGAGCATATACGCAGGTTGCAGTATTGACAGGGCACGTATAACACACAGGGTGTACTACTGGTAGGGTGCATACATGCATGTTGCACTACTGACAGGTCGCGTACCTGTTGCAGATTGACATCTGTTGAGGATTGTTGCCTCATCTCAGTTGATGTTGAGGGTGTAAGTTGAGTCTTTCATTATAGAGCTGGTGCTCTTGTAGAGTCGTACTCTATTCAGTTGTTGTTGATAAACCCTAGATTGTTGTCCATAATAAAAAGACAATTATACATACATCTTGTGTCCTTTGTGTTCCTTATGATGATGACTTGTTGTTGATATTTTGCTGATATATGTTGTTGATATATGTTCATATGTAAGTGGTTATAAATGATAGCAATGGGTAATGAATAAATGTTGAATATTAACTAAGGTGTTTTGTGTAAGAGGGAAGTTTTGGGAAAAAGAGCCCCACAC
>SNQJ01S0139151.1:0-12963 GCA_010110895.2 Picea sitchensis | reverse complement strand
GAAAGAGATAATTGTGTCCTTGCATAAAAAAATAATTGAAGTCAAAGAGTTAGCGAGAGCATTCAAGGATCAATTTCAGCCTATTTGCAAATATGGTTTCCCTTTCCCATACAATATATTTTTGAATGTATACAAAACATGTTTATGAAACTACTCTAAAATCTTCTCGTGGTGATCTAAACTATATTGATCTAGATGAAAATATTTAATCTAGAAGACAAATCATTAGTTATTCATTGCATGATTTCTCAGCGTTGGCTCTTTTTAAGGATTTATTTCGAACACAGCCACTAGTTCCTTATTATTTACTTATAGAGCTTGAGCTTGCTTTCATGAAAATTAGAAATCATAGTATTCCTTCAGGAATGGATTGGAACATGATAATGCATTACAAGTTCAAAACTCCTTTATTGGATGAGCATGAGGATAAAAAAAGAGTTGTTTTTTAAGGAAAAAGAAGATATTCCATCAAATCATAAATACACATCAACAAAGGATAAAGGAATCATAACTATAAGAAAAAAAGCCACATCCTCAACTAGAAAAAAGATATCATCTAGTCAAAAGTCAAGAATATAATTACTATATCAAAATGATTGATCTGTAAACTATCATGGATATTCCACTAGAATAGTTCATCACAACATATCTAATAAAATACTAAAATATTTATTGTGAATGTTAATTTCCTTTAGATCTCATATTTTTTAATTACTTATTTTCTACTTAAATGTATGAAAAAACTGAAATGCAAAAAGTAGAGAACAAAAATTGTTTGGCCAAGAGTGGGCATCAATCATAACTCCATGGGATGATTATTCCATTAGTATGAAGCTTAATCAATACAAAAATATGCAATTGTTGCTCTTCTCCATCATATGACTCTTCCTATCACCTATGATGATTCATACATTACATTATTGTTACCATTAATAGAGCCACAAAGGATTATGTTTCCAACATTTCCCCCCTTAATCCGAAGGGGTGTGTGTGAGTCGAAGTATCATTTTGAACCTCTCAAAGTTTTATCTTCCAAGTACTTTGGTGAACATGTCTACAATTTTATCATTTGTGAAACAATGTATAAACTGAATAGTCTTAGCCTCTACATGATATCGAATCAGGTGATACTTTGTGTTGGCATGCTTGGTTTGATCATGGAACCTTTGATACTTGGCCAACTTAATTGTAGAAGTATTGTAAAATAGAAGAGGAGTAGAATTAACTTGTGTCTCCTGCAAATATTCAAGTATTTTCCCGAGCCACACAATCTCCTTTGTCACTTTTGCAATTGCCACATATTTTGCCTCTGTTGTGGAATCTAGTGGAACTGATTGCTCACTTAATCTCCAGAAGACAACTTCTGATCCAAGACTCATGAAATAATCTAAAGTTGATACTCCATTTTCCTTATACCCATCAAAGTATGAATCATAATATCCAATCAGGTTTAATTCATCCACCTTAGAGCACCTAAGTCCAAAACCCTGAGTTCCTTTCAAGTATTTCATAACTCTTTTTGTAGAGAACCAATGTCCTTTGCAAGGTTTTTGCATGAACCTAGAAAGAATCCCAACAAAAAAAGAAATTTATCGTCTGGTGCTAGTAAGATAGATAATACTTCCCACAAGTTGTCTATACTTGGTTTCATCCTCAAATTCATTCCCTTCTTTTGATATGAGTTTCAAATTATATTCCATTGGAGTAGAAACAATATTTCACTCGACCATCCCAAACTTGTTTAATATTTCTCCAATGTACTTCTAGGATACGAATATGTACTTTGGATTTTGTATCACTTCAATTCCCAAATAGTAGTGAAGATGTCCCAAATCTGTCATCTCGAAGCCTTTCTTTAAATATTTCTTTGTGGATGTAATGTAGTTCTCATTGTTCCTTGTTATGAACATATCATCTACATATACTACAAGATATACCCCAATTTTTCCAACTTTCTTGACAAAAAAAGTTTCATCATCAAGATTGAAATGCTTAAAATTTAATTTTAGAAGATTCTTAGTTAAGTTTTCATACCATACTTGTGGTGCTTGTTTCAAGCCATATAAGGATTTGACAATCTTTCATACCTTATGTTCTTATCCCTTCACAAAAAATCATTTTGGTTGAGACATGAATGCATTATCTTTCATGTCTCTATTCAAGAAGCTAGTCTTCACATCAATTTGATGAATTTTCATTCCATTTTTTGTTGCCATGGAAAATAGAGTGTGGATGGTAGCCCATTTTTTTGTGGGGGAAAAAGCATCCTCATAATAAACACCTTATTTATATGCAAATCCTCTTTCCACGAGCCTTTCTTTGTGATTTTCAAGTGAGTCATCTGATCTATACTTGTTCTTGAATACCCTCTTGCAGCCAATTAGTTTAGTTCCATATGGAGGGCCAACTAATTTCTATGTCCCATTCTTTATCATAGCATCATATTCCTTATGCATGGTTTATTTTCATTCATCATGAGAAGCGGATTCTTTAAAGGAATTCAGTTCAAGGTTAGTAGATAAATTCAACTGACAATCATATGAAACATCCATATCATCTACATCACCTGAGATTGAATTATATACATTACCTCCATCTTGTCTTGAGGACATTTTGGTTCACAACTTTCCAACCTCATCAGGATGAACACTTTCAAGTGTTTTAGTGAGCCATTTTGTTGGACCTTTTTGAGATGGTCTAGGTTGCTCGACTGATTGAAATGGTGTTGAGTTCTCATCAAACCTCAACTTTTCAATCTTCTCGATCACATCATCCAACCGAAATTTAGGTTCAGATGAAGTGGAAGGAACTTATTCATGTGGGGGATATGGTGATACAAGAGGAGATTACAAAGATTGACTCAATATAGGGAACCCCCCTTCAAGATGTGGAATATCATCATCAAATTCATGATATGTATTTACACAAGTGAATATGTCCAGATGATCCAGCTGCCTCTAAATAATTTCATCTTTCTTGGTGGACTCAAGAAAGATCACATCTTTGGAAAGGGGAAATTTCTTGTTTATATAATTGTAAAGATGATACCCCTTGGTGGTATTTGAGTAACCCAAGAAGATGCACTTCGGAATCCTTGAATCAATCTTACTTCTTTGTTCCTTAGGAATCAAGGCATAGTAGGTGGAACCAAATACCCTGAGATGCCTCACCGAAGGAATGTGGCCATACCACATTTCATAAGGAGTCTTATTTTTAATATCATGATATGTACACTTATTTTTTACATAAACTACACATATAATTGCATCAACCCAAAACATCGATTTAACATTCTTGGAAAACATCATGGAACAAACCATATTTAGGAGTTTATTGTTCATTCATTCAACTACACCTTCTTGTTGAGGGTTGTATGGAATTGTTGTTTGATCTTGGATCCCATGTTGGTAAAGGTAAATTTCAAATTAATTAGATGTATATTCTCTTCCATTATCGGTGAGAAGAGATCCAATATGATACTGATCTTCATTTTGAATCCATACATGATTTTTTTTTTAAATGTTTCAAAAACTTGTGATTCATATTTCATCAAGTACACCCAATGCATCCTAGCGTAATCATCAATAAAAGATGTTATATATTCATTTTCATTTGCAGAAGGAACATGCATAGGGATGCACAAATTAGAATGAATTAGGTAAAGTTTTCTACATTCTCTAGAAGTAGAATCATGGAACGGTTGTTTTTTATGCTTCCCAAGGATACAAGCATCACATTGTTTCAGTTTTCTAGAAATAGTAGGCAGACCATAAACACCATTATTTATCAATAAACAAGGACTGTCATAATTTATATGACCAAATGTATCATGCCACAAAAGTCTAGATGAAATTATACCTTCACCCTGATTAGAGAGGTATGCAATATTGTGTGTATGGGAATATGTCCCATTCAACTTCAATAGTCTTCCATCTTCCATTCCATTCATAACAAGCTTATATGTGTTTAGGAAGATATATTACATTGTACAGAAGAAAATCCAGGAGTCCAGGAAACTTAAGATTGATGGTGCCCATTCCTAAGGGTTTGAGGTTGGACTTGTCTGCAAAGTACACTTTGAAATATATAGTGTCACTGAAGTCTTCAAAAAAGTCTCTTCAGAATGCCATATGAGAGGTTGATCTTGTGTCAATAAGCCATGCATATTTCCAAGGACTATATGCATTGTTAAATAAATATTTTGTTACTCATATATTGCAGTGAGCAACAATGTAATGGGAAGATTCAGGTGGATTACCTTTTGTTGGTTATGAAGGTTTACCTTTGTCCTATTTATTGTTTTGTCTATCTTCTTTGATCTTGTGCCATGGAACTCTACAATTATATGATTCATGTGACCCATTATTTTTTCAATGGGTACAATGAAGATTGAATCTATCACCTTGGTTGTGTCTTCTCCCCTACCTCTAAATTTTTTTCTTTCATATCCATGTCCTCTTCTGCTACATTCTCATTTGGAAGAATCATGTGGTTTACTCTTGTATTTCTAAGAAAGGTAAACAACCTCACCAAATGGAGGAGTTGACGTCTTTCCAAAGGATTTCTCATGATCTACAACTTTCTTCACCATCCTTTCAAATGTCATGGATTTCATCTGATCACTTGCTTGCTACAATTCAAGGTAGTGAGAATATGTAGAGTATAGGGCCTTCATGAATTCCATGAGATGGATATTGATATCCACTATGGTGACTTCAATGTCATACATTATGGATGTGCTTTCTGAAGCCAAAGACATAGGTTCATCATCCTTCAACTCTAGGTTGAAGAGCTTCAATGTTAGTTGTATGAGTTCAAGCTCAGAATGTGTGTCATGCAATTCATTCAATCTCTTCAAGGCACCATATGAATCGCTAATGGAATAAATATAATGTCTCACCTCCTCACTTACTGTCACGAAGATTAATGCATATGTCTTTTGTTCTTTGTATTTCCATATTTCACATTCTTTGTCTGAGGTCAGAATGACTGGTTTTCTACAAGGCTTTCCACTCTTTGTCTTTAATACTGGGATTCTTCTTTAGATTCCACTCATTCTTCAGTTATTTTACTTCTCTGAGGGAATATTGATGCTTCACAAATCCATTTACACAGGGCATTGAAGATCAATGTGCTCTTGATATTCCTATACCATTGTCTATAGTTTTCCTTCTTGGTTAGCACCATGCCAACAATCGAAATGGGAGAATGCATTGTCCTCTTTTGACTTCACAAATGTTAGAAAATGAAAGTAAAATGAAGCTACACCATGAAATTATATTTCTATTACACCAAGAATGCAATGTAGCTATATCAACAATACAAAGTTGATGCTTAGACAAAGAAACCTTCTCCTCTCTTCCCTAGAAGAAACAAATCTAAAAAAATATCAATTAATAAAATTTCTTGGATGAAACTTGTGATAAGTAATGGATTCAAGAGCAATCTCATTAGTGGAAACCTTGTCGATTCACATCAAGGAAGCCATAATTCACACCACGGGTCAAGTCAAGGCACCCACACATTGAATCAATGATCTAGTAACTTCTAGGATTTGGCACAAGATGACAAGCCACCATTCGGTTATAGCATGGAATAATTTCATTTGTCTAAAACCAGCACCAACCAACAGTCAACCAACAATGCCACAATTCATAAAATTTTGGAGTAGCAATATCTCTACACACAATCTCAACCGTAAACCAAAATGTGAGAATAATGGTGAGTGAAAGAGATACCAATGGTGATCGGATCAAGAATATGTGTGAAGGATAAATGTGATTATGGCCTGTAAAAATGGAATGTGATATCTCTTTCCATGTACAAAGGATGTTATGTGTTGATTGATTCCTTCAATAGAACTGTGCATATAGTTGTTCCATAGAAATTAGGGTTGGATTGTTGGATGGAGAATGAGGTGCAAGAATGGAGCAAAAGGAAAGCTCCAAAGATTAGGGTTTTCACAACACCAAGTTTAGGGTTTTGTTTTCATGTAAGATGACTTCCATCTTGACTCCTTGTACTGAAAAGATAAATAATAAGGTGAGCAAGAATAGTAGCACTCAAGGCGTTGGAATGGAACAAATTACAATTTGGTTCTTTGCATGAGGTATCAGTGTGTGTGAGGTAGCAACGTGAGAGTGAATGGTTTAGGGTTAGGGTTGCGATGTAGTGTTGTGTGAGTGCTTTGTATGATAGGATTTGTAGAGAATCATGGAATGGAGCCTATTTTCACATGAGAATGCATAAGGAATAACTAAGATATGGAGAATCAATCAAACTGGAGTGCAAAAGAACTGGAAGGCATGTGAGAGGTGTTTTTGCACCTTAAGAGGAAAGAAATTCTAGGGAAATCATGGAGTTATCACTGGATTTGATACCACTATCAAGCTAGGAGTGGGAAGAAATCATAACTCCATGGCATTATTGTTTCATTAACATGAAGCTCAATAAATACACAAAGATGCAACCATTGGTATTCTCCAATGTATGACTCTTCCTATCACCTATGATGCTTCATATGTACATTACTATTACAAGTAACACAACCAAAAAGGATTGCATGCTCATTAGAAATAACTACACACACACCATCCACAAATAAACACAAGATATAACCTAGGAAACCCAATACAAGAGAAAACCCAGTTAGAAGGTGAGGTCACTCTACTCTCTTTTATTCAAATGCAAATACAAAGAAAGAGTCACCCTTTGTGGAGTTTCCTTTAAAACTATGGTCTGTATGGTTGCTACAAAATATATCCTCCTCTATTATGATCTCAAAATGCCACTCCTATGTGCTTTGCTTAGCTATGGAACAAATATAATGCTAAAGAATGGAACCCCTTCTCTTCCTAGCAGTTTGATATTTAACATATCCCGATAGACATCTAGGGGTAGGGTTTTGATTTCCTCAACCCATAAGGTTTTGGACCTTCTAGAATATTATTGAAATTCCATAGGTGGCTAGTCCCATATGTGTGAGTAATGGGGGATGACATGACATCCACTTGTACAATTGTAGTCAACATGGTAGGTCAACTTGCTAGAGGCATAAATTTTGCATATGAGCTCCAATTAACATGTTTTTTGCACCATTGGAAATGTATTGATGTGTAGGATAACATCAAGGGCTCTGAGCTAAATATGGGAAATTTTTGACCCCCAAAAATTGTTGGAAATATTAAGAGGGGGGTGAATCAATATTTAACACTTTTACCACTTTTAACCACAATATATGTAAAATTCAACTTTATCAGCAGTATATCATTTATTATTGCATTCAATATATCATGAGAATATGACCATAAGAAAAAACATCACATCACATTGCACAATACACAAGAATTTACATGGAAACCCAAATGGGAGAAAACCACAGAAATATTTCTTATATGTCAAAAGAATACATTCATAGGAAGCATTGAATTCCAAATTCTCCAGCTCCAAATGGAAGGAGGTTCCAACCCCTTATTTACAGGCTCCAACCTAAAGGAAGCTAAAACTCCTTGATTTACCAAATACAACTAGAAGGAGGCTCCAAACCCCTAGTTTATAGGATCCAACCTGAAGGAAGCTCCAATTCCCTAATTCTCTAGCTCCAACCGAAAGGAGGCTATACCGCGCTTTCCCTTCATCGTCCTAGATCCCACCACCACGAAATATAAGTGTATACCAACTCATCGTCCTACCACCCTGAAATATAAGTGTATACCAACTTGTCACTACCATTGATATTGTCATTGATTTATTAATTTTTCACTGTCTCATCAACCTATCATTGATCAACCTGTCATTGTATCCAACCTGTCAATGTATCATCAACCTGTCACTGATCAACTTGTCACTATATCCAACCTATCACTATCTCATGAACCTCTAGATGATCATCAACCTCTGTGTCTCATCCATGTGTTACACCCAAAATCTGTTCCATACCATGCATCAACTATGAACAAACAAGTATCGATCATGTACCATAATATATGCCAAATGTAGATACCATAACATCAATGATGAGTATCCAATCATATATCAAATCATGTACCATGTGCTAGAGAATTAGTCATGTATAAAACCTATACCATATACCATAACATCAATCATGTATAGACACATACCATATCATCAATGAAGTCCCTTAAAATCCCAAAGTATGTTCCTTATGCATATGCCGCCATATATCAAGTGTATACCTCAACCATCTATTAAAATCTCAAAGATATGTCTCTAATAATGAACCATAACAACCATGTAATATACCAAACTATATACAAGGGTAAACATCACTCAATCATGTATCCAATATGTACCTCAATCATGTGCCAATTCCTCAAAAACATACCAAATATGCCTCAAGCATGTACCATACCAATAACAAACATGTAACCCTCAAAACATGCACATAAACATACCTGTAATCATGTAGTTGACCTGATACTCAATAATATTGACTTGTAGCCTTCCCTCAGTCCTCAACAAACTAATACTAGCATATTCCCCAATTATGTCATGTCCTCACGGGACTAAGACATGATGTCACGTAGGGCCTCGTGTGACAATCACTAGGAAACCCCTATGGGTGTGATGCAAACCCCCCCTTCTCTCGTAAGGGCTACATGACCTCTCGTTCAAGGATCTTCAACTCCAAGCTGAATTGACTCTCTGAGAACTTAATGGTCTCACATGAAAATTAACACAGGTCCTCTCAGTTCTCTAGTGCAGGTTCTATGGCACCCATGACCTTTTTCTGTAACTGCTGAACTCTCAGGTTTCAGGCACTAGCTCTTTTCACTTTATCCCTTTATCACATGTGACCTCGGGCTAGGTCCTCATGTAAATGCACGATTGTGGGCATGCCCAAGAGTGGTTTGGGATCAACCGCTTTTCTCCCCGCAATTTATCTCCAATTTCCACGTACCTCTTCACCGATATCGTGGTTTTGACTGTGGCCCGCTCTCAAAAATTTAACGTCTAGGCACTTTCTGGCACCGCAATCAAGCGTGACCGTCGATCTTATGATCTTGACAGTGCTTCTGGACTGACATCTGAGATACATCTTTTCCAAACCAACGATTCATATCTAATTCTCCTGAATCGGACGATTGATATTTACTTCGGGTCTTTACTCGGAGCCCATGGATTTATGCCACCTGTCCTCTGGATCAGACAATTGGCATTTACTTTGGGTCTTTATCCAGGATCCACAGATTTGTGCCACCTATTCTTTAGATCTGATGGTTTATATCTACTTCAGACGATCCGACGTTTGATATTTACTTCAGATGATCAAACTATCCCAAATTACTTCGGGACTTCAGAACTTTAGCAAGTTCCCTCTCTTTCATGTGAGAAACGCCAAGGCTCATGCACCTTGATTTGATCATATGGTTGTTGGTCCTTTGAATTGGTGATCCAACGACCACTGTCGCTCTCCCTCCCGAGATTTCGACTTCCTTTGACTTATTAAAGTTTCTAAGTATCCAAAGGCCTCGACCTTTGTTCCTCCTATGAGTCTGTCTCTTGGACCTTGTCTACACTTCTGGAAAGTGATATCCCTTCTGATATTTCTCGTTGTATGCCATCTTGAATTATTAAAGAGTCACTTTGACACTTAGTCAAAATTCGGATCTGTGCACTCCTTGCAACAGATTCCTACACAAGTTTGGGTTCTTGCGGACGATTGTGAACACCTTGCAATAGTCACTCTACACTCCTTGCAAAGGGAAATTTTGTGCTATCTCTTTTGAGATTCTGAGTCGAAACAGACTCCCTCCACGCTCTCCTTGTGGACTATGTGCACACCTTGCACAAAATCAACGAAGAGAAATGATTTAACTTATGAAAACATCTCACAATTTCATATGCTCGAAACAAAATTAATTCATTCATAAAAACAACAATAACAGGGAATCACAAAAAAATCACAGCACCATGCATTGGATCGACTTTCCTCTGTTATATTCATTGAAGATTAAAATGTCTACAATTATAATCAAAACAACAACTAAAACTCAAATATTTCCTACTAACTCGCAACAACCCCATTTGGGCCTATAAAACCTCTATTTATCTCACAGAGTCCTTAGGGTCCCCCCTCCCAACTACTCATCTACTCAAAACGAAAACCTAACTGCTACCTAAGTTCAGTTACATTCAAGGCTAGGAGTGAAAACTCCCAGATCAATCGTGATCATCAGCTTCCAAGCTCTTGATCTTCTTTCATTTTTCCAATCAACTCCAAAACATTTGCAATAACTCCCAGCGTTTTAGATTCTAAAATGATCCCTAGGCACTGAGATGACCTTCCACTTGTGCTCGCTGACGATGCTCCTGCATCATACTCCCCTGGACAAAAATTTATGGACTCCTGTCCATGAGCTACTACATCGAATTTCCATGATTCTAGATATCAGCTTCATTTTCCCAACTAGCATCTTCTATTGGGTGTCCCTTCCACTTGACCAGATATTCAAGATGGGTCTTCCTCCTGCTCTTCTTGCTAATCCTCTGATCAATGATCTTCTCCATCTGTTGTTTTTCTGCTATAGGCATTTGTTTCTTCCACTGAATTTTCTCTTGAACTTTTGATCCCTCTAAGTCATATTCCCTGTAAGGGTACAGTTCTGAAACATTGAATATGGGTGATATGCCCACATCATCTGGAAGCTCAATCTCATAGGCGTTTTCACCAAACTTCCTTAATATCTTACATGACCCTATCTTCTTCATATTCAACTTGTTATATGTTCCCCCAAGGAAACTTTATTTCCTGAGATGTGCCTGAACCTAATCTCCTACTTCAAATTGAAGTTCTCTGTGATGTTGATCAACTTTGTGCTTGTACTCTTGGTTAGAGCTCTGTAACTATCCTTTGATCTGATTATGGAGATTTTGCATTTCTGCAGCAAAATCTTCTTCTCCAGTGCTTCTGATATCACTCTGTTCCAAGTCTCTCAACTGAGATACTCCCCTGGGTTGCATTCCATACATTATTTGGAATGGTATTTTTCCAGTGCTCCTGTTGGGTGAGTCATTATATGCAAATTTTTCTTCTGGCAGAATATGATCCCACTAATTATGATGCTCAATGACTAGACTCCTCAATAAGTTTCCCAAACTTTTGTTTACCACCTTAGTCTACCCATGTGTATGAGGGTGATAAGATGACCTAAAGGACAAATCTATCCCCAACTTCTTCCACATTTTTATCCAAAAATGACCAACAAATTTAGTGTCTCGATCTGAGACAATGCCCTTGGGTAGTCCGTGAAGTCTCACAACTTCCTTGAAAAATATATTTGCAACATGTGTTGCGTCACTATTCTTATGGCATGGGATAAAGTGTGTCATCTTTGAAAACCTATCCACCACCACAAATATGTAATCACATCCTCTTTGCATTCTTGGTAGTCCCAACAAAAAATCCATGCTTATTTCATCCCAATGCCTCTCTAGTATTGGCAATGGTTGATAGAATCCAGTGTTCTGTCTTTTTCCTTTTGCATGTTGGCAAATCCTGCATCTGTTCACAAACTTTATCACTTATTTTCTCATACTTGGCCAATAGTATGAACTTCTCAACTATGCAAATGTCTTATCATGGCCGAAATGTCCAACCAATCCCCTACTATGTTGTTCTTTCAAAAGGTTATCCCTCATTGAGCATTTTGGTATGCACAACTGATTTCCCTTGAACAACAATCCCTCTTGAATCATGTACTCTTTCCACTAGTTCTTGTCTCTCAGCACATGATTCACACATGCTTTGTATGTTCCTTGAAGTCTGGATCATCACGATACATATCCTTAAGGTGCTCAAACCCCAAGGTCTTCACCTTAAATTCCTGAAGAATCAAACATCTCCTGCTTAATGCATCAACAACTTTGTTATCATTTCCAACAATGTGTTTTATGACAAAAGTGAAATTATGCATAAACTCAATCCACTTTGCATGCCTCTGATTCAATTTTTTTTGTTTGGTTATGAATTGTAAAGCCTGGTTATTGCTATACAAGACAAATTCCTGTGGGACAATGTAATGTCTCCATTTATTCAAGGCTTGACTTATGGCATAAAAATCCTTATCATATGTGGAGTATTTTCTCTTGGTATCATTCAACATTTCACTGAAATAGGCAACAAGTCTATTATCCTAGCTCAAAATTTCTCCAATTGCAACTCCACTTGCATCACAACTCACTTGAAATGTCTTTCCAAAATTTGGTAAGATTAAAATTGGTCGTTCTGTTATTTTCTCCTTCAGTATATTAAAGCTCCTCTTGACCTCCTCTGTTCATTTAAAATACTTGTGCTTCTTCTTCACTGTATCCATCATTGGTGCACAAATTCTAGTGAAGTCTCTGATGAACTTCCTATAGAAACTTGCTAATCCATGGAAGATTCTTACCTCAAACATACTCTTTGGTGATGACCATTATTTGATTGCTTTCACCTTCTCTGGATCCATGTTCAGTTCATTTGAAGAGATCACAAAACCTAAGTAAATGAGTCATGTATTCATAAAAGAGGACTTCTTCAGATTTATCAGTAGCTTCTCCTGTTGTAGTCTCCTCATAACTAATGTCAGGTGTCTCAAATGCTCCTCTTTAGTCTTGCTAAATATCAGTATATCATCCAGATATACAACCACAAACTTGCCAATGAAATATTTCAGTATTTCATTGATCAACCTCATAAAAGTACTTGGGGAATTTGTTAAGCCAAATGGCATAACAAGCCACTCATACAAACCTTCATTTGTCTTAAAGGTTGTTAAGGTCCTAACCCGCACATGGGTATATTAATGTATTCGGATGTAATAAAGGTCAATATCAATAAGACCTTTCAATAAAAGAGAATTAGGCGGATGTAAGAAGACCTAATAGAAGCTTCCGCTTCTAGAAGGATCTTCCTCTAGATGCTTCTTTTTAGTATAAATAGGAGTCGAGGGTATGAGAACC
>SNQJ01S0139150.1:25263-43345 GCA_010110895.2 Picea sitchensis | reverse complement strand
ACCATATTATCATTTTACATCTTATCTCCCATACATCCATCCCATTCCCCTAGTCCGGGCATTAGGATGACCTATTTGAGGGGTTATACTTTGTCCTGTGGGAAGAAGGGGCTAAAGGCCCAGGAGGTAAAAGAAGCTGGTAAAAGGTAAGAGCCATAGGAAATAAAACCTAGAGATGCCTTGCCCAGGGATCCCCGAGAAGGCAATAAAAGGCCTCTCGATATGAAACAAAAGGGACCCGAAGAAAAATAATAAAACAAGACCTAACCAAGAGGATGGGAGGTCTCATCACGAGCCGGTCGATTATGTTCATAGGTATCTAGCAGTATGACGTTGCCATTATCTGGTTACCATGCCAAGGCAATGACCCTTGGTTACATGGCCAAGGGAAAGGGAGTCTCATCACGAGCCAGCCTTATCATTTCTGCGAAAATACTCATGGGTAACATTGTTAGCTCTGGTCACCACGCCAAGGCAGTGTCCTCTGGTCAAACCTTGAAGAAAAAGAAATAAAAAGTAATAAATAAATAAAAGAACAAAGGCAATAAAGGGCTTGGAAAGAACTGCATCCATGACAGGTACAGCTCGCCTCCTACAAAGGCAACCATGAATAATTCCTACCCCTGGTCTTGACTGTGTCTGGACATCCTTAGACCATACCACCTCATGTTACATGGCTTGAATGATATCCTTTGGAAACTTTCCTCTTCTTGTGGATGCTGGACCAACAGGGCACTTTGTCTTTTCTTCCGCTTTGTATAGTAGGTCAGTGTCTTTGAGCTATTAGATGATATGCTAGGGGTCTTATCCATGCATTTGATAAAATTAATGATGAAATATGATTGAAATTTCTATGATCTTGAGGACTAATGAGCCCATGGAGGGAGAAATTTTTGATGTGAAGGACCATGCTCGATGGACAAGTACCAGTGGATCGGTACACATGGGGAGACGATTAGCTCAGACCTCCATGGGGCTGAAGAGCCCACCAGATGATTGTTGGGATGGCAGAGACAGGACAGTGTTGTGATGAGCCTTTGCACATGAAGAAAGAAGGATGTTCCACTTAGGAAACTTTGGTTGACCCTGGCCTAGGGGGGATCACCCACTTCAGATGGAACATTTTCCTCTGGATGGACAGGATGTCACCCAGGAGATCTGGATGTCACCTTGAGCGTGTGGTAGTGAGATGAGGTCACTGGCACGTGTGGCAGCTTGGAGGAGCCCTAAAAGGGCTAACATCTGACTTATGGATGTTGGACATGCCCAAAAAGGTCCAACGTCTCCGTCAGAAGGGCTTGACGTCCCACCTTTTAGTCATTTTGTGTCTTTTATTTAGCAGTTAATGTAAAAACACTGTAAATTTTGTAGTCATCCTTGTCGGTTGTTTTAATGATCTATTCCGTAAATTAAAGGTCATGGATTGATATATGTTGAGGATGTTTTTCCCTCATTTGAACATAACACAACTCACTCTCTTGTGAGATACTATTTCTTGCGCCCTACTAGGGTAATTTTGGTGTTTTAAAGTGAGGTGCATTTGTTCTTGGAGGATTTTTCTTGACATTTATGGCATTTCTCTCAAGGAAGGTTTACAACTAGGGTTTGCTTATGCTTTCTTCATGACATGTAAGTGAATTTTTCATGCAAAACTTCTTAAGTGAATGGTTGTAGGCTTAATTTCTTACATTTGCTTATTATATTGTTGATTTTACAACCCTAGGTAGCAAGCACACAAGTAGGTCATTGCTATATGTCCCCTTGTTGAGAAATAGTTTTCAGCCATTGAAGAAGAAGATATAGCCTAGCCGTTGCTACACTTGTCCTCCTTTTTCTGAGCTAGCGTTGAAGATATAGGTTGAAAAGAGGAGACATCCTAGGCCTAGTTGACTACACCTAGGGTTTCACCTTCTAGGGTTTGAAGGCCTTGCCTTTGCAACACTTTCTCCCTTAAATTTATACATTGAGCTAGCCATTTTGCCAAGTTTATTTAGAAAAGGAGGAAAGAGCACGAGGCCTTGCTTAAGCAACACCAGAGTGAGCCTCTTTCCCTAGGGTTTTGATTCTAGGGCCCTGCCATTGCAGCACCATAGAACCCTATCTTCCAGTCTTTAAGTTTTAATCCTCCCGAGACTTTGTACCCTTGCTTTTGACCCCATATACCCTAAGGCATTGGTTAAATCTCCAACGTCGAGTCTCTAGAGTACAAAACCATCTTTTAAACCTTAGTTTTTGAAACCCTAACTAACCCTAACACTGCTAACCTAGGTTGACTTCATAGTTGACGTAGCAAGCTTTTGACTAATATAAGCAATTGAATGATGACATCAAGCATTTACTGAACAAATTATTGATTGGATATGTTGTAGGCTTGGTCATTTGGTAGATATTGATGAATTGATGATCTGTCATAGGCTAAATAACAGAACGTTGACTTTCATCTTGTATATATTCCATTGCTTATTGAAGTAAATCAGATAGTTAAAGAAGTACTAACCCTTTGAGTATTAGCCTGCAATATAGATATTGTCTTGTTATCATCTTGTTCTGGGCAGGTGTTTTCAACAGGGCCTACACTTCTTTTATTGGCTGATTAGCCAGATTATTTGATACTGGTGGTAACCTGCGAGGAGGGAAATCTTAACACTTGACCTTGTATCATTTGCCTCTTCAAACCCAAGGTTATCGGGGACGTCTCCCCTGGGCTAACCTCCCTAAATAGAAAGAACCTCCCCATCGAGGTGACATTGGGTGGGGAAGGTTCCTGTTACGCCAATTTTTCCTCTATCCTATAGCCTGTGACCTAAAATACAAACTACACGATAACATGCTCCAAATGTAAACCATGTTCGAATTTGAATGGTTTTTTGGGCTCACAATTTTTGCTCAAATCAAGAAGCAATAGAGAAAAAAATATATGACTTTTCATTTCATATATCAAAGAATATTCTGAAATATAGGAAGTTGTAATAAATGCACAACACAGAACATGAACATGTACAAAGAAATGAGTTAATTTTAAGAAGAAATACATATTTCAAATAACAAAACCAAACATTGAAGATCAACATAGAACAACCTCAAATATTTATATTTAGATAAACTGGGCCACAAAATACAATTGAGAATACTTCCCAAAAATCAATTGTGTTCGAATTTGCAAAAAAATATATAGTTCATTACATATTCTGAAAAATAAAAATGTGTTTGACATAATGACTAGGATTGGGACTACTGCAGACTACAAAGTAAAGATGTACAAGAATGAAGTTTGTAGAAAGAAGAAAGTCGGCGATGGAAACAACAAGACCTAGCAAGAAGAAAAAGAAAATTGTCAGTCCTTGGTTAAAACTTTGTTAGAGTAAGTGGATGAAGAAAAAAGAATGTGATCAGTATCAACTTACTATGATGGCGTTCCATGCCTTGTCGTTCTCTTGTTGATGTACTTTTATGGCTTTCCTCGGCTTTTTGAATCATTGGTTATCTAGTGGATAGGCTTTTTGAACCATTCTTCGATGTAGCTCCTCATGGGCGCTACATTGATTTCATGGTGGATTTTTATATCGAACAATTCACTTTCCAAGTCCCTTAGATCAATAGACAGGTTGTAAAATGCTTCTTGAATATCTTGGTTTTTAATCGCATAGATGACTAGCCAAGTTTTCACATCATCTTCACCATATTCAAAAATTCCATAGAAATTTTCAAATAACAGTTTTTTATAGATATGAACTTGATCATCAAATGCTTGTTTGGTTAAAAACAATTAGTTGAATATCAATTTAGGGTCCTCGAATTCATTGGTGTTGGCAGCTAGATCTATCTCAGTTATCTTCTTGAATAGTTTGTTGCTTCTAGATATGGCTTAGCCACATGATTGAATGATATCATTGAGGTTCTTTACCTTTTCTTTCCAGCATACGTTTACTTGGTCTATTCGATCCAGGGAAGGGATATCCTCTTGTCTTCTTCTAAATTCCAGCATACCGATAACTTTGACAACAAATGATAAAACTGCATCAAGGTAGAAACCTTGCTCATTCTTGAGATCTGCTTGCAGATACTCATGAAAAGCATGCGCTCTTGTTCCAAAAGAGACCATATTCTTTGACATCTCCCAAGCCTCTGTTATTAATTCCATTATTTTGTTTATATTGTTTTCCACATAGCCTCGGGCCAATGTGAGAAGGCTTGTTGATCCTTTTAACTTTGTCGCAGGTGCGGTGGGCCTGACCATTGCCAAAGGAGAAGCAAATAGTGGAAGAGGCATTAGAGTTGCCTCCAATTCTTTGATTCGCTCCTTTAACATGACATTTTCCATTTCAAGGCTGCTAATAGAGTTGTCTAGAGCATATCTAGTTGCTCAATGTATCTTGGAGATCAGGGAAGGGAACATGTTCCGTAGGTTAATCTCTAAACGAGATTTCCCTTTCTTATTCTTTACATCTTTCTTTCCAATAATCAATTTTTTGGATTCGTTGTCAAAAACAACGCTCTGAAATGAAAAAGACTCTTCTTCATCCAATGTATCTATGCCAATTATTTCCATCCCATGATTGTGTGTATCAGTGCTCTCTAGCTGGTTGTCATCGAGGAACAGTTTGTTAATGTCAATTTCTAGTTCCATATCTTCAAGGGAGAGATCCTGGATATCAATTTCTCCTCTCGGTAGCTCCTATTCTTGGACTATTGTTTTCTGTTTTTTGATCTCGGGAAGCTTGTGACAACTTTCGATTTTGCCGGAGGGAGGGTTCTTACCTCCTCCTCCACCTGAAGAAATGTTTGTGGATTTGTTACTTGGGTAGTGATGCAGACCCCCCTTTTCTCCTAAGGACTGTGTGACCTCTCGGTCTAGGATCGATCAAGAACTGAGCTTGATTGATTCTCTGGGTCTCTTCTAGACCCCAAACCCACTTACACAGGTCCTTTCCCCAAATGTGCAAGATGAATGAGTCCCACGGTTTCTCTCCTGAGCGTTATTCAAACCTCAGTGCCAAACGGGCCCTAGCTCTTCTCTACTAATCCCTTTCCCTCACGTGGCCACAGACCGTGACCATGATCCTAAACAAAGGCACGTCGTGATTTCGCGACTCAGGTATTTCTATGAGAGTCAACCTCTTATGTACTTTCAAAGCTTCAATGTTATTACACTTTACCTTGATCGGATGGCTACGATTATCTTGCGCTCAAACCGAACGAATGAGATCCTTCCTCTTATGTGCTTGCTCCTCGTTGTATGGACGTTGATCGGACGCTCTAGATCTTTTCCCCTGAGCTTATGCTTTCATCAGACTTAGAAGATTTTCGAAGTATTCAAGGCTTCAACCTTTGTCCCTCAAGTGAGTCCCACGGTTTCTCTCCTGAGCATTATTCAAACCTCAATGCCAAACGGGCCCTAGCTCTTCTCTACTAATCCCTTTCCCTCACATGGCCACAGACCGTGACCACGATCCTAAACAAAGGCACGTCGTGATTTCGCAACTCAGGTATTTCTATGAGAGTCAACCTCCTATGTACTTTCAAAGATTTAATGTTATTACACTTTACCTTGATCGGATGCCTACGATTATCTTGCGCTCAAACCGAACAAATGAGATCCTTCCTCTTATGTGCTTGCTCCTCATTGTCTGGACGTTGGTCAGACGCTCCAGATCTTTTCCCCTGAGCTTATGCTTTCATCAAACTTAGAAGATTTTCGAAGTATTCAAGGCTTCAACCTTTGTCCCTCAAGTGAGTCTGTTTCTTGGATCTCGTTAACACTTATGAAAGGTGTTATTCTTCCTGAGCTTGGTCTCGTGAAGACTTTGATTTTCCACGTGCTCCTCAAGTTTCAAGGATTTTGATAACTTAGATCCAAAGGATTTCTCGAAGAGAAATTCCTTGCGCCCTCCTAGCATTCTCCTTTTCTGATTCTTCGACTTGTTGCAAGCCCTTTCAACCCTAAGTCGAATCTCAGATTTGTTCACTCCTTGCACCAGATCTTTACACAAGGTTTTGATTTCTTGCGAACGATTGTGCATGCCTTGCACCAGCCTCTTTGCACTCCTTGCAAAGGGGAAAAGTTCATGTTATTTCTTCTGAGCTTCAGAACCAAAACAGGTTCTGTCGATGCACTCCTTGCGTTCTGTGTGCACACCTTGTACTACTTCAACAAAAGAGAAACAATTGAAACTTATCCTAACATTCACAATTCCATTCACTCATAACAAAATTCATTCATTCATTCATTCATGGAAACACATTAACAAAGAATTGCAAACAATGTCCACATTATGCATTGGATCAATTTTCCTCTATTATATTCAAAAGTAAAAATGGCTACAACTGAAATCGAAAACAACAACTGAAAACTGAAATTTCCTACTAACTTGCAGCTAGCCTCATTTGGGTGTACAAAACCTCTATTTATCTCCTAGGGATCTTAGGGTTACCCCTGGCTACTTGTCTACTCTATAACTTAACCTAACAACTGTCTAAACCAGTCACTTTCCAGAGCCTAAGTGGAATCTCCCACTTCGCTCATAATCGTGTCTCAAAGGATTAATTCTGACACTGAGTTAAGGCGGGATTCAAAATATCTACTGTAAAATGCTGATAGGTCTTTCTCTGCTCGATTTCCAGTGATGCTCTTGCATCATACACCCCTTGACAAAAATTCATGGACTCCCATCCATGAGCTCCCGCACTGACTTTCCATGCTTCTGGATAACATCTTCATTTTCCCAACTGGAATCTTCTATTGGGTGTCCCTTCCACTTGACCAAATATTCAAAATAGGTCTTCCTCCTGATCTTTTTTTCGATCCTCTGATCAATGATCTTCTCCATCTGTGGATTTTCTGCTACAGGCATTTGTTTCTCCCACTGAATCTTCTCTTGATCTTCTGATCCCTCTGTGTCATTTTTCCTGTAAGGATACAGGTCTGAAACATTGAATATGGGTGATACGCCCACATCATCTGGCATCTCAATCTCATAGGCATTTGCATCAAACTTCCTCAAGATATTACATGGTCCTATCTTCTTCATCTTTAACTTGTTATATGTTCCCCTAGGGAACCTTTCCTTTCTGAGATGTGCCAGAACCTGATTTCCTACTTCAAATTGAAGTTCCCTGCAATGTTGATCAGCTCTTCACTTGTACTCCTAGTTAGAACTCTAAAACTGTCCTCTGAGCTGTCTATGGAGCTTCTCCATTTCTGCAGAAAAATCTTCTGCTCCAACGCTCCCGATCTCACTCTGTTCCAAATATCTCAACTCATATACTCCCCTGGGTTGCATTCCATACAATATTCAGAATGGGCTCTTTCCAGTGCTCCTGTTTGGTGAGTCATTGTATGCAAATTCTCCTTGTGGCAGAATCAGATCCCACTGATTATGGTGCTTAGTGACCAAACTCCTCAATAAATTTCCCAAACTTTTGTTTACCACCTCAGTCTGTCCATCTATCCGAGGGTGATAAGATAAGCTGAAGGAAAAACCTGTCCCCAACTTCTTCCAACTAAGCTAAGATAGTAGGTCGTGAAGTCTTACAACTTCCTTGAAAAATAGATTTGCAACATGTGTTGCATCACTGGTTTTCTGACATGAGATAAAATGTGCCATCTTCGAAAATCTATCCACCACTACAAATATGGAATCAAACCCTCTTTGCATTCTTGGAAGTCCCAACACAAAATCCATGCTTATTGCATCCCAAGGCCTCTCTGGTATTGGCAATGGTTGATACACTCCAGTGTTCTGTCTCTTCCCTTTTGCATGTTGGCAGATTCTACATCTATTCATGAACTTTATCACTTATGTTCTCATACCTGGCCAATAGTATGAACTTCTCAACTGTGAAAACAGTTTATCATGGCCGAAATGTCCAGCCAATCCTCCACTATGCTTTTCTTTAAAAAGGTTATCCCTCATTGAGCATTTTGGTATGCACAATTGATTTCCTTTGAACAGTAATCCCTCTTGAATCATGTACTCTGTCCACTAGCTTCTATCTCTCAGCACATGGTTTGCACATGCTTCGTATGCTTCCGTAAAATTTGTATCATCACAATACATGTCCTTAAGGTGTTCAAACCCCAAGGTTTTCACCTGGAATTCCTACAGAATCAAACATCTCCCACTTAATGCATCATCAACCTTGTTAGCATTCCCAACAATATGTTTTATGACAAAAGTAAAATTTTTCATAAAATCAACCCATTTTTCATGCCTCTGATTCAACTTTTCCTGCCTGGTTATGAATTGTAAAGCATGGTTATCACTATACAAGACAAATTCCTATGGGACAAGATAATGTCTCCATTTCTTCAAGGCTTGAATTATGGCATAGAACTCCTTGTCATATGTGGAGTATTTTCTCTTGGTCTCATTCAGCTTCTCACTGAAATAGGCAACAGGTCGATTATCCTGACTCACCTGAAATGTCTTTTCAAAATTCGGCAAGACCATAATTGGTCGCTCTATTATCTTTTCTTTCAGTATATTGAAGCTCTTCTCGACTTCCTTTGTCCATTTAAAATACTTGTGCTTCTTCTTCATTGTATCCATCATCAGTGCACAAATTCCACTGAAGTCTCTGATGAACTTCCTATAGAAACTTGCCAATACATGGAAGCTCCTTACCTCAAACATGATCCTCGGTGACGGGCATTCTTTGATCGCTTTCATTTTCTTTGGATCCATATTCAGTTCATTCGAAGAGATCACAAAACCCAATTAAATGAGTTATGTCTTCATAAAAGAGGACTTCTTCAGATTTATCAACAACTTCTCCTATTGTAGCCTCCTCATCACTAGCATGAGGTGCCTCAAATGCTTCTCTTTAGTCTTTCTAAATATCAATATATCATCCATATATACAACCACAAACTTGCCAATGAAATCTTTCAGTATTTCATTCATTAGTCTCATAAAAGTACTCGGGGCATTTGTTAATCCAAATGGCAAAACGAGCCACTCGTACAGACCTTCATTTGTATTAAAGGTTGTTTTCCATTCATCACCTTCTCTCATCCTAATCTAGTGATATCCACTTTTCAAATCTATCTTGGAAAATAAATTTGCTCCACTTAAACAATACATTAAATCATCCATTCTTGGCAAAGAAAACCTATACCTGATGGTGATCTTGTTAATGGCTCTCGAGTCTGTACACATTCTCCATCCTCCATCCTTCTTTGGACTCAACATAGTTGGTACTGAGCATGGACTCAAGATCTCTCTGACCAACCCCTTGTCTAACAACTTCTGGACTTGGTTCTTCACTTCCTCATTCTCTCGAGGTGTCAACCTGTATGCTACTTTGTTTGGCATAATTTCTCCTGGTATCAAGTCAATATGGTGATTGATACTTCTGATGGGTGGAAATGAGTTTGGCAGCTCATCCACCACTATGTTAGCAAAATTATCCAACAGTTCCTGAACTTCTTCAGGCAAATAATCCATCGATGTACTTGTAAGGATAACTCTAGGTTTCCTCGCCACAATGAACTGCATCTCCTGTTCTTCCTTGACTTATTTCAAGAGATCCTTCCCACTCATGAGAAGTATGCTTGTGTTGGCTTCCTCTTTCACTTTCTTCTCCTCTCTTGGTAGCAACATGTGTGTTCTACCATTCTTCTCTAAGGTGTATGTATTCTTCCTCCCATCATGAATGACATTCCTGTCAAACTTCCATGGTCTTCCCAACAAAATATGGCATACATCCATGGGAATTACATCACATATAATTTCATCTCTATATCCTCCTATCTTAAATTCAACCAAGCATTGTTTAGTAACCATTACCTGGTTTCCTTTCTGCAACCATGAGACCTTGTATGAATTCGGATGTGAAGTTGTCTCCAGATCCAATTTCTCCACCATCTCTGTGGATACTCAGTTATCAGTGTTTCCACTGTCGATTATCACCTTGCATACTATGTCTTTAGTCTTGCAAGTTGTTCTTAAGAGATTGTTCCTCTACACTGGCCTTTCAACTTATACCTCTGGTTTTAAAAGAACTTTCCTCAACATCAGGGATCTTCTATCCTCTGCTCCTTCTGCTTCAACATTCCCTCTTTGTTCTTCTGAAATGTGAGCTTCACCTCCTCCTTCTTTCTTTTTCTCGGGATAGTCCCAAGACATGTGCCCTATCTTTCCATAGGCATAGCATATTACTTCTCCTCCTCCTCTTCTTCCTCTTCCTCTAGAAGAACTTCTCCCACCACCCTGTCTTTCTCAGGAAATTCCTCCTCTTTCCGAGTGAGTGTGTGGTTTCTCAGCCTCATCCTTGGACTTATGTGATTTGTCACGAGTAACTCCCTTACCTCTGTTTGGGGCTGGGATTTTACCTCTTTCTCGTTGGATTTGTTTTCTGACCAACTTCTCCTCTGCCTTCAACGCAAACTGATAAGAATCCTCCACTGTCCTTACTAACATCATGCTGAGCTCACCCTAGATCTCATATCTCAGGCCATTTATGTACCTGGAAACTTTTTCTTCGTCTCTCTCCCTTTGTCTCAGTTTTTGCATCTTCCTGAACAGATTAATTTAGTAATCCTTGGGCATAAACTTAGCCTTCATCTTGGCTACCATTCTGTCCCAATTATTTATCTTCTGTTTGCCTCTATTTCTCCTCTCAGCCTGTAGTTCATCCCACCATAGTGTTGCATGTCCTTTTAACCTGGTGACAGCCTGTTTCACCCTTTTCTCTTCATTGACCTCTTCATAGTCGAAGTTTTTATCCATGGATCATATCTAATCCAACAACTCTTCAACGTCTAAATTGCCTTCATACATTGGGACCTCTATCTTGGTTCTGCCTCCCGATCTGACAAATGCTCTCAGCAAGCGTTCTTTGGAAACATCCCCTCCTGGAGCTTCTTCAACGACATTCTTGCCCATAGCTTCTTCGCTCTCTGCATCACTGATGTCTCAAGTGTCAGGTGCTCATCTCTGTGCTGCCTCCATTGCTTCTAGCCTTGCACAAAGTTCTCTCATCTCCCTTTCTAGAGCTCGATTGGATAAAGGTGGTTCTGCTCGTCTCCTCGGCGGAATTGTGTTGGTTTTCTATCACACACAAAGTACAACTCTGAGTTCTTTTTATCTCTCCCCATTTGTCTGTAGTCTACCAGAAAAACTTCTCACTCTGATACCACTTGATGTAGACCCCCCTACTCTCCTAAGGACTGCGCGACCTCCCGATCTAGGATCGATCAAGAATTGAGCCTGATTGACTCTTTGGGTCTCTGATAGACCTCAAACCCACTTGCACAGGTCCTTTCCCCAAATGCATAGGCTAAATGTGTCCCGCGATTTCTCTCCTAAGCATTATTCGAACCTCAATGCCAAACGAGTGCTAGCTATTCTCTGTTAAGCCATTTACCTCACGCGATCACGAACCATGACCACGAGCCTAAACAAAGGCGCATGGGTATTTGTATGAGAGTCACCCCGACTCTCCTGATCTCTAAAACCTAGACGAGGGTATGGAACTCGCTAGCTCCTCCTTTATCCTCTTTCCAAATGACCCCTCTCTATGACTTGGGGCAAAACCTCCAAGTGCGTTCGGATTTCGCGTATCAGGAATTCCTGCAGCAAATCACCTCCATTCCCGACTCCCGAAATGTCGATATTTCGAAGCTCTCAATATGATGGTCCTGCTTTCCCCACAATCTGACAGTTTAGATCATGTTGGGACTTCGCGTATCAGGACTTCGCGTATCGTGAAGTCGAAATACTTTCCACCTTTGTTTTCCCGATCCCTGAAATGTCGAAATGTCGATCTTTCAGATCTGATGGTCCAAATCCTTCCTTGATCCAATGACTCAGATGAAGTCATGATTTCACGTTTCGCGAGTTCTTACGACTCAACCTTTGACTCCCCCAAGCCACGAGTCATTGAAATGTCAGTCTCTCACCACGTGCCCTCCTTGATGATGGATGGTCCCAATGATTTTGGAATTTTGTGACCTTGTACCTCCTGTGTACTTTCAAAGCTTTAATGTTAGTACACTTTACCTTGATTGGACAGCTACGATTATCTTGTGCTCAAACCAAACTACTGAGATCCTTCCTCTTCTGTTCTTTCTCCTTGGTGTCTAGACGTTGATCGGACACTCCAAATCTTTTCCTTCCTGTGATTCAGTTTCTTGGATCTTGTTAACACTTATGAAAGGTGTTATTTTTCATGATCTTGTTCTTGTGAAGACTTCGATTTCCCGTGCACTCCTCACATTTCAGGGATTTTGATAACTCAGATCCGAAGGATTTCTTGAAGAGAAATTCTTCGCGCCCTCCTAGCGTTCTCCTTTTCTGATTCTCCGACTTCTTGCAAGCCCTTTCGACCCTTAGTCGAATCTCGGATCTGTGCACTCCTTGCACCATATCTTTGTGAAAGGTTTTGATTTCTTGCGGACGACTATGCATGCCTTGCACCAGTCTCTTTGCACTCCTTGCAAAGGGGAAATTTTTTTGTTATCTCTTCTGAGCTTCGGAACTGAAACAGGTTCTGTCGATCCACTCCTTGTGTTCTGTGTGCACACCTTGCACTACTTCAACAAAAGAGAAACAATTGAAACTTATCCTAACATTCACAGTTCCATCCACACATACTGAAATTCATTCATTCATTCATGGAAACACATTAACAGAGAATTGCAAACAGTTTCCACACTATGCATTGGATCAATTTTCCTCTGTTATATTCAAAAGTGAAAATGGCTACACCTGAAATAAAAAACAACAACTAAAAACTGAAATTTCCTATTAACTTGCAGCTAGCCTCATTTGAGCGTACAAAACCTCTATTTATCTCCCAGGGCTCTTAGGGTTCCCCTGGCTACTTGTCTACTCTATAACTTAACCTAATGACTATCTAAACCAGTCGCTTTCCAGAGTCAGAGTGGAATCTCCCACTTCTCTCGTAATCGTTCAAGCGTGTCTCAAAGGATTAATTCCAGCGCTGAGTTAAGGCGGGCTTCAAAATATATATTGTAACTGCCAACATTGAGCTCCCGTACAGATTCCCAGACGCTGATGGGTCTTGCTCCGTGTGATTTCTAGCGATGCTCCTGCATCAGGGAGGTTGTTGGAGTACTGCGCCGAGATGTTGTGGTGTTGGCTGTGGCGGTCGGGGATTGGGCACTTTTTTCACTTGGGCCTTTTCCTTTGTGCTTGGGCGAGTCATTGGTACTAGCAGTGAGTTCATTTACGATAGTGTCAGTGAAATAACCATTGAAGTGGTGCCTGACCATGAAATGCCCGACTTTCCAAGGCAGAGAGATGAATTGACTTTTTCTTTTTTCAATTGAAAAATTCAACCAACAAATGTACTGCCTTGCTATTCTAGAAAAAAATATTGTACTAGATATGTGACATGGGTGAAATTCATAGTTCAACTTCTTACACATAGATAGTCCAGGGAATGGGTAGCAATTTGCCACAACGAAAATTAAATAAGACAACATAAATAATTTCTTTTGCCTTCTGTATTGCAATAACTGGGAATAAATTTCAATGGAAATCAACTTGCGGCAATGGAAGATAGCTTCCTCCTTAACTGTAAAATATAAAATATATAGAATCATCCGAGAGATGCTGGCTTCACTTTCTTGTCTCGTTATCCTGGTGAAAATCCATGCAATTTGTCGAAAAAGGTTTTTAAATGCACTAACCTGTATTATGGCTATGTCTCGGGGAGCGCCCGCTGGGTTCTGTAATAACTTTGGAAAGAGGTCCAATTCATTACCATGCTTATTTAAGATCCGTCTGCAATTATCGCCCTTGAAAGAAGTCGTTGAGTTGGGAAGTGGAAACATATTTCAAAATACTTTAGGGTATAGGGAGACTTGGGAATGGTTGTCCATCTGGATAATCTACTGGTTCGGAATATAGTTATCAGTGCAACATGTGACCAGCTCCTTTAGGTAAAAAAATTCGGGGACACAAGCTGTCGCTGCAATTCCATATGTCGAGATAAATTTATTTTGAGCAGAAGGGGATGAGTAGTAGTTATAAGCTCTGGAGCAGTGAAAACTATGGTCCTCACACCCGAAAATGTTCAGGGTATCTCCACAGAAATGTTGTCGAGTTGCATCCATAATTTGATGACAACGTTCCTTTGCTCCTCATAGTATTTAAAATGGACGGTGCAACATCATAATATAATCTCTGGTAAATATTGGTTCAATGTGTTTTAATGGGAGATCTCCTCTACCTTTTTGCCTTTTAATGCCAATTTTTTCAATGTGTCTGGTGAGTCGTGACTAATAAAGGCATAAATAATGTGCATTGGGAAGTGCACGAAGTTGGCGAGGATGGACGACAGCAAAAACTGCTCTAGAACTTTTGTGTACCTAGAATCCTGACAACCTGTGAATGTGTGAGAACAAGAAATGAACAATCCACTAAGTATTGAAAGGCGGTGTACAATTCTTTAAAAAAGATGAGGTAAATAACCATTTTTTTTGAACTGATATTGCATTCTTGCTATGATGATGCCTTAAAAAAACTAAAATAAGAAACTAATCAGATTCCATAATATTGTCCGATTAATGCATTTTAGTGGGAGATGTCATCAAGCTTTCCGCATATTAATGTCAATATTTTTGAACATCTGCGATGAGCTGTCACTAGTTAAATCATATTTAATCTGCATTGCGAAGGGGCGAAGGTGGAGGGGATGGAGGGGAGTGAAAAATGATTTGGTACTTTTTTGAACGTGGGAGTCCGTGGTCCAATTGTAGATCACCCAAGTTTTGGATGAAATATGTATATTCCAAACACGGTGCGTGAGAGTTCAATAACGCCTACCCAGGAACCCGCAACCATAAAATTGGCTAAGGAAACAAAAATGGGTGGTTGGACTCATGATGTCAAGATATAGATGGATATAGATTTTGTGAGTCTTCCACTTGGGAACTTGCTATCATAAAAATGCGACTAAGTATAGAAGAGAAAAAAAATAAAGGGATCCAAGAAATTTATGCTCGATAGACGAACACTTTGTTTGATAATTGTCAAGTGATAGAAATACATCGACAATGGGGCATGAGAGTTCGGGGCATGGGAGTTCCATAGGGCCTAGTTGGGAACCGACTGGAATAAAATCGGCTGAGTATGGAAACGAACAATAGCCGGTCAGACTCGTGATGTCAAGATATAGATGGATATTGAATTTCTAAGTCTGCAGCCTCGGGAACCCATGAGCATGGACATGCAACTATGTATAGAAGCAGAAACAGATAATAGAGGGGAAGAAGAAAAGGGAAAAAGAGAAAAGTATAGAAGAGAAAAAAAAGGAATTAAAGAAGTTTATGCATCACAGAACAACAATTGATATTAAGTATGGAAAGGTAGGCCGGTCAGACAGAGTTATCGTAGGCAGAGTGATTCTTGTGAGTTCCAGGAGTCTGGGGTCGAATTATAGAGAACCGGAGTTTTGTCTGCAAGATGTATATCCGAACATGGGGCATGAGAATTCAATAATGGCTTCGGGGGAACTCACAGCCATAAAATTGGCTAAGTGTGGAGACGGACTACAGTCAATCAGAGGCATGAAGTGGAGATATAGACAGATGTAGAATTTCTCACTCTGCCACCCCGGGAACCTGCGAGCATAAATATGCGACTATGCATAGAACCATAAACGGATAATATAGGGAAATAAGAAAAGGGAAGAACAGGTAAGGATAGAATAGAAAAAATAAAGGAAGAAAATTATTGTATTCGTGACAAAAGAACACTTATTCTGATAAATATCAAGCTATAGAAACACATCAACTATGGGAAAAATATTTTCAGCCATGGAGTATAGCTGAAGCTTAACGGACCCTGGTTCAAGATAAAAGAGATGTTTATATCTATCTCAACAAGAAATAGAAAAAATATATGACTTGGCACATTTATATGAAAGCATTCAGACGAAGTCATCGTAGGTAGAGTGAGGCCTCGGGGTTCGAGTCTAGGGTTGAATTGTAGATAACTGAAGTTTTGGGTGCAAGATGTATACCGCGAACACGGGGCATGAGAGTTTGATCGCACTTACGTGGGAACCCACGACCATAAAATTTTCCAAGTATGAAAATGAATGGTGGTCGGTCGGACTCATGATGTAAAGATATATATGGACATGGAATTTGTCACTCCGCCATCCCGGGAACCCGCGAGGATGGAACTGGCACTAAGTATAGGACCAAAAATGGATAATAGAGGGGAAGAAGAAAAGGGAGAACAGATAAGTATAGAAGACGAAAAAGAAAGGAAGCAAAGAACACTATGGCTCACAAATCAACACTTAGTGTGATAATTATCAAGCCATAGAAACACATCAACTATGGGAAAAACATATAGCTGGACAAATTGGACAACGTATGCAAATCATAGTTTTTTTTCAACCATACCTCTTAGTCTTAGGCATACGCATTGTATTTGTTGTGACACATTGCACTCCATCCTTATGCCCAATGACTATGTTCTTGTGTTCTTGTTTCAATGTAGCAATACAAAGAATACAATGGACATCAAAGCAAGTTTCTATGTAGGAACACATGGAAAAAAATATGAGTACAAATTTATTTATTTGAATACAACAACACAGAAAAATAGAATTGACATAAAGAAAAGTCAATATACAGGAAGATATGGATTATCCAAGGAAAAAAATAACACAGCTGCAAAACGAGCTACAAATTGGTGTAACAAATATAGGCAGTAAATGTGTTGGATATGGAACATGGGTAGAAATATGCACCTTTGCATGGATTCTTATAAACTTATGGTTAAGACTTCTTTGTCGTATCCAGTTCTCAGTTTGTTTTCTATGAAAAAAAGCACAAAACAAAATGGACATATGAACATAAAGTTGACATGTAAAAAGAAAAAAGCAAGGAATATGTACATAGAGTAAATAAAATAGAATAAAAGGAATAGAGAGTAATAGATAGTGTTAAAAGAGATATCTACAGTTTTTTTTTTTTTTTTCATCATGTTGGAGAATAACCCTAACTAACATTAGTTTATACCTAGCTTAGACTCCTAGATCTTGGTTAATACTTTCCATCACATTTTATTTCACCTAATTTGGCCACATAAGAAGAAGGAGTTGCCTCATTCACAGATTTTAGAAAACTACTATTTTTTTAGATCAAGAGACTCAGCTCCCGATTACTTGATTTTTCTTTGATTTTATTCAACTCCCCATGAAAAACTCATCCATTATTGGGGAATGTTCACCTCCTCTTTAAGTGAGATATTTATTCCTTAATTAATGATTTTTTCCTTTACTATTATTAGTAATTTCTATTTCAGGTCAGTTAAGTGAGTTAGGCGCTTCTCTTGTTAGTTAAGTGATCTTAAGTGAGCTTAAAGTGAGCTAATGAGAATATACCGTTTTTTTTTTTTTTCATCATGTTGGAGAATAACCCTAACTTACATTAGTTTATACCTAGCTTAGACTCCTAGATCTTGGTTAATACTTTCCATCACACTTTATTTCACCTAATTTGGCCACATAGAGAAGAAGGGTGCCTCATTCCTAGATTTTAGAGAAAACTACTATTTTTAGATCAAGACTCAACTCCCAGTACTTGATTTTCTTGATTTATTCCAACTCCCCCATGAAAAAACTCATCCATTATTGGGGAATGTGCACCTCCTCTTTAAGTGAGATATTTATTCCTTAATTAATGATTTTTTCCTTTACTATTATTAGTAATTTCTATTTCGGGTCAGTTAAGTGAGTTGGAACTGCTTCTCTTGTCAGTTAAGTGATCTTAAGTGAGCTTAAGTGAGCTAATGCGCACCACTTGACTCTTGTGGGAATTAATGAGTGTGTGACATGTGTCTTTAGTGGTCTAGGTCGAACTATGTGGTCTCCCTTAGCCTATGACACATATTTTAGCTTTTTCTATCTTTTTTTGACTAGAATTTCTATGTTGGAAATTCTATATATTTACATCCTCTCTTCTTTTTGAGGTTGGTTGCTCATGTATATTCATTTTTTATTAATATAATTCTCTGATTTATGGAGAAAAAACTTTCTCTCATCTCTTGAATATCAACAAATTGTATGTGTTCAATTTAACTAGAATTCTAGATCT
>SNQJ01S0139150.1:0-15271 GCA_010110895.2 Picea sitchensis | reverse complement strand
TTGATGATGTTGGTACATATTGATGAGTCATAGTTGATGAGTAGTTAACACATGATTGGTACATACTTGGTACATGGTTGTATGCACTTATTTATGGTACATGTTGATTACAGGTTGTTTGGTACAGGTTGGTGCATGGTTGATGCACTTGTTTATGGTACAGGTTGATTACAAGATGAGGTACAGGTTGATGCATGGTTGATGCATGGTTCAGATTTAATTGTACAAGTTTACAACGGTATATCTCACAGTGATAGCGTGACAGTGGTTCCATCATTCTACTTCTACTTCTGGGCGGTTGGACGGGGCAAGGACAGGTGGTTGTAGCCACCTTCTAGTTGTAGCTGGAGAACATAGGAGGTTGTAGCCTCCTTCTGGTTGTATCCAGATAATGGGGAAGTTGGAGCTTCCCTCAAGTTGTAGCCTGAGAAACTAGGGGGTTGGATCCCCCTTCCAGTTGCAGCTCGAAAACAAAGGAAGTTGGTGCTTCCAATGAATGTAATTATTTAAGACATATAAGAAAAAGCATTATGTGGTTTTCTCCCGCTTTGGGTTTCCATGTAAAACACTAGTGTACTATGTATGTGTATGAATTTTTTATTTGTTCATTGCTCATTATTGAATGATAATTTTACATTGACATAAAACTTGGATTATTTGGTTAAAAATGATTAAATTTCTCTATTATTGATTCACCCCCGCTCTCAGTAATCCAACAATTGGTATTAGAGCAGGTTCCTTCAGAAGTCAGTTTAACCACTAAAAGGTAGATCATGGAGAGAAACAACTTGTATAAAGATGGAATACCACAGTTTGATGGAAAAAAATGTGTTTTTTGGAGCATAAGGATGAAGACATATATATAGGCACATGGATTGGAAATTTAGAAATCAATTGTAGATGGATACACAGTACCAGCAGTTCCACCAACAAATGACAAAGAAGTGAAACTCGGTCAGAATAATTCCAAAGCCACAAATGCACTTCTGAATGGTCTCAGTGAAACGGTATTCACCAAAGTTGCACATTGTAAATCTGCTAAAGAGATCTGGGACAAGCTTCGAAATATTTATGAAGGAAATACAAAAGTCAAAGCAACAAAGCTTCAAACTTACAGGGGTCAGTTTGAACAACTAAAAATGAAGGAGGATGAGAATATTGTAGCCTACTTCTTACGAGTCGATGAAATAGTGAATGCAATCATAGGATTGGGAGAAGAAATCGAAGAATCTGTAATTGTTCAAAAGGTACTAAGATCTCTTCCTATAAGATTTAACCCTAAGATATCAACACTAGAAGAAAGATCGAATATAAACTCAATAAGCATGGATGAACTGCATGGAATCTTCACAGCATATAAAATGAGAACTTAACAGGAAAATCCAGATGTAAAATAAGCAACCTTCAAAGCATCCAAAAGATCAGAGAAAAAGAAAGAGCAACAAGAAGAATATAACAACAACAGTGACCTCTGGGAAGATGATGAAGAAGTGGCCAACTTTGTCAAAAGACTAAACAAGGGAACCAACGATAGGTATAGAGGTAAGATTCCTTTAATTTGTTTTAATTGTGATGGTATTGGTCATTTTGCTAACAAATGTCCTCATAAGAAAATGAGAAATTATGAAGTTTACTCAAAAGGAAAACAAACATATAAAGGCAAAAGAACTACAAAGAAATTTTTCAAGAAAATCCTATGCACCAAAGAAGACATCTCATCATCAGATGAAGATGAAGTTAGTGACAGTGAGACAGGAAGAGTTCTATTCATGGCAATAAAAGACTCTAACAAAGAAGACTCTGAAGAAGAATATGAAGAAGCTGGAGAAGAAGTCGAAGAAGAAATTGAAGAAGCATAAGTTGACTTTTGAGAAGAATTAAAGTGTGCCATAGAAATTATCAGAAGAGAAAAGAAGAAGAACAAGAAACCACAAGCAGAACTAGACAAGAAATAAGACACTCAATAACTAGAACAAATGATCACAAAATTGAAAGTTCAAATAGAAGAAGATAAAAGAATTGAAGAAGCACTCAAAGAACAACTAGAGGTAAAGGACAAGATCATGAAAAACTTGGAAGTAGAGATTGTAACATTAAGAAAGGATATTCAAAAGAAAAATATGTAGAATAGCTCAAAAGTTTTGGATGACATTATCAGCAGTCAAAAATCCCATTTTGATAAGACTGGACTTGGATACAATCAAACAGAAAATGGATCAATCTCTAAAACAACAGAGCAAGAAACCTATCCAAAAAGTTATGCAGAAACAATCAAAGGGGATAGGAAGATATACAAAGAAGATTACAGGGACACTCCTCCACCGAGAAGATTCAAATTTCAGAATCAACAAACAACATATAGTCCTCAAGAAGAAGAAGGATTCACAAGAGCACTTCCTTTAAGAAGATCCTCAACTCCCAGGTATCAAATTATATTTTTTGGTTTATGTTTTGCATGTAATAATTTTGGACATAAAACTGTGAATTGGAGAGCTAACAACAGGAACAACAACAACTTTGAGAGTTATACACAAAGGAGTTATTTAAAAAGGTCTAGTGAAACATAGAGAAGAAATTACAACAGGTTTGAACCCTTGAGCAATGAAGTGGAATGTTACAAATGTAACAATTTTGGACATGTGGCCAAAGAGTGCAGAATGAAAATCCCTCCTAAAGAACCTCAACAAAACAACAACAGTCACAAATAAGAACCACAGAAAAGGACATGGATAAGAAAGCAAGATCAATATAGCAATGAAGAATGCACACTCGTTCTACAAGCTAAGCAGAAGAAACGTGGTTGGTATGTTGACAATGGGTGTTCAAAACACATGACATGTGATAGAGACAAATTTATTACATTATGAAAGGAAAGAGATGGATCAATCTCCTTCAGAAATGATGATTCAGCCACAATCATTGGAAAAGGCACAGTCCGAATTGGGAACAAGAATGAAAAGGAAGAAAACGTTCTACTAGTAGAAGATATGAAACATAATCTTCTAAGTGTGAGTCAAATGTGTGACCAAGGTGATAAAGTTACTTTCAATTCAGAAAAGTGTGAAATAAGAAAATAAGGTTTAGGGAAATTGGCCGCTACAACTGCAAGAACTTCAAGCAACATATATGTGTTAAGTGAAATTGGAAATGAAAAATGTTGTCTAGGAAAGGAAGAGGTAAGGATCAATCTCCTTCAAATGATGATTCAAATGCACAACTGAAAAAGGCACAACTAATTGGGAACAAGAATGAAAAAGGAAGAAAACGTTTCTACTAGTAGAAGGCATGAAACATAATCTTCTAAGTGTGAGTCAAAATGTGTGACCAAGGTGATAAAGTTACTTTCAATTCAAAAGTGTGAAATAAGAAAATAAGGTTTAGGAAATTGGTCAGCTAACCTGCAGTAAGAACTTCAAGCAACATATATGTTAAGTGAAATTGGAAACGAAAATTGTTGTTCAGAAAAGGAAGATGAAAGTTGGCTATGGCACGTAAGAATGGGTCACATACATTTAAATAACCTTGTCACCCAACAAAAGAGAAGCAATGATAAATGTCGCAGACAATTTAAACCAATTAACACTTTATGCAAGCATTGTCAACAAGGAAAGAAAACAAAGACTAGGCTCAAATCAAAGGAATATCTAACAACAAAACCACCGAAAATCAGGTATACTGATCTAGTTGGACCAACTAAAAACAAAGGGCTTAAAGGTGAGAAATACTTTATGTTGTATTGATGATTATACAAGAATGACTACAGCTTACTTTCTCAATATCAAGTCAAGCCTTTTGAAAACTTCAAGATCTACAAAAATGGTTGAAAATTAAATGGAGTCAAAAAATCAAATGCTTAAGATCCGATAATGGAGGAGAGTTCACCCAAAGGAATTTATGGAATACCGCAACAATAATGGAGGTAAGCAATTCTTCGCTAAGCAGGGACACCTAAACATAATGGATTTGTTGAAACAAAGAATAGGACAGAAATGGCTCGAACAATGCCAATGGATTCAAAATTGATAGATATTTTTCGAGATAGGAAGTTCATACAATACCACATTCAAACAGAGTAATACCTATAAACAAAACTCCATTTCAAAACTCTTACTTAACTATGGAAAGGAAGACCACAAATGTAAAGCACTTCGTAGTTTTTGCAAGCAAAATGCTATATCAAAAAGGAAGATGGAGAAATGGGAAATTTTGACTCAAGATGGACAAGGGAGTAATTGTTGGTTACTCAAGTACAAGGAAAGCATACAAGGTTACAATCTAAGATTTCCAACAAAGTTGTGGGAAAGCATCAACGTAACAAATGATGAAACACATTGCACTTAATCAAAGGAAGAAAATGAACTAATCGAAAACATGACCCTAGAAGAAGAAGAAGAAGATGAAAAAAGAAGTAGAAGGAAGATGAAGAGAATTTGACGGAAGTAGAAGAGCAATTTCAGCAAGTCTCTCCAAAGACACCCAATAAACGAGTACGAAAGAATCATCCTTCGGATCGCATTTCATTTTAAACAAAGATGTAGGAGTCGAGAGTAGAAGAAGAATCTGTTCACCGTAACAAACACACCCAGTAACTCTTATCTACAATTGAACCAAACCTGCTTTGAAGAATCCAACAAGGATGAATTTTGGAATAAGCCATGGATGAAGAATTGACTCAAATAGAGAAAAATGTGGGTTAAGCCCTAATTTTGGCTCATTACCTCTTAATTGGGCATATTAGATTATCAATGTTATTTTATTTATGTTGGCCTAAAGCCGACATAAATAGTTGTAATTTAGATTAGTACGTTATTTTATTTATGTCGCTTTAGGCCATTTAAACCCTAGTCTCCCATATACCAAGGAGCATTTCATCTTGAATCATCTTGTAATTTGAAACATTTAAGTGGGTAAAGGAGGTTGCCCCCTAAGAGGCTTATTATCTGAATTATCTCTTTTCAAAAGTGTTGAGCACCTTTTCAAGTTTTCTATGCTATATTGATGTTTGGTTCTTAACATATGGTATCGACGCCTAAGGTCTTGGGGTTTCAATAAGCACATATGAGACACCGTGGCATTTTCGCTATAACGTTTTTTCTACAAACGTTTCGTGAGGAACGGCTTAAAGGGTTTTAGAAGATCTGACCAAGGTACGTTGTGTTCAAAATCAGCTCCTGAGGCATTATACTACTTTCGAGACATGTTCTAAGACAAGATAGGGCCCCGAATCCCTAAATGAGTCATTGTAGAATTTTTCCTATAAAAAAATTTTCTCTCAGAATGTTTCAGACCAAATCCAGAAAATTTCTGTAAATTAGTATTTTATCTTTGGAAAAAAAGTTCAAAGATCCGGGTCATCTTAAATTTGTAGATACAATCTGTAAGATAGGGTATCCGACTAGCCCCATTGACTAGTCTCGTCCCCCAATAAGGTGTTCTAGGTAAAAACAAGAAATAACTTCATCGAGTATCCAAATTGAGTGGCACTGCTTTCATTGGATCATGGACAATACATAGGATTTATGGTGTGAGTTTCATAAATTTTATATCAATCATTTTTTGCAGGGCACACTATACAAGGGAGATCTCCGAGAAAGGCCAAAATCGTTGTGGGGAAGTTATCGTGAATTCCACTTGACACATCCACTGTGATCAGAACTGCGGCATTGAAGAGAAGACATATCGTGAGAAATATGGGCGATAAAAGTTTCATACCTGTAAGGGCCAAAAATCGAGATACAAATTAAGAGATATTGTCTAGCAAAAAACCACCTCAAAACTGGTTATTCAAAAGTGATACTCGGTCAACATGCCACCTAAAAAGGGAACTTCTACACAAATAAGTCTTCCGTGAAAATCCTACTTGGACTCTTTGATGAAGGTGAAGAAATGCTGAGGGGACATAAATGAACTACAAAAATAAGATGGATTCAATGGAATCTAAGTTGGACACTAAGATGGGGATGGTTTAAAAAAGGGGAGATAGATATTTAAAAAAGGGGAGATCATGGAAGCATTGAAAATTTTCATGATAGAGAAGACACCTCAAAGTGAAATGCATCCCATGAAATTCCGGGATGTGGGACACAAGGAAGGTGAATCAAGAATGGAGAAACTCCAACTTGGTTTGAAGACCAACCATGTTCCTAAGATTGATGAGGAAGTTTGATGGCAAGGACCCAACTACATGGATACTCGTGATGGAGCAATTTCTTGATTCCATAATGTGCCACATACAATAAAAGGTACCCAATTGTTTCTTTATATTTAGAACCTAATCAATTTGTTTGCATCGCTATTTTGTTCCCTCTAAATCACTAGTCACTTGACAATTTTTACTAAGAAAATGATATCACACTATGAGGATGACAAGGAGCAATACCTTCTTTAGCCAATTGATAAATCTCAAGCAAAAGGGTTCTGCCATCATCACATTGAGAACTCTAAAGATTGAATATAAAGGTAACCGAATATTCCGTGATGAGCACTTGATTGATGTATTTTATGTAACTTTGTAAAGGACAACATTCAACATGAGGTTCGCTTTTGGGAACCCAAATCATTGGAGAATGCATTAGGGGTGGCAAGAAATGCTGAAGGCAAAAATATATTATGGCTACTAGAAGGACCTATCCTAACATCTATAGAGAGAACAATGCTCCTTCTCTCCTAAAAACACATCAACCTACAAGGCTGACACCTCAAATTGAGGAAAAGAAAAGGTGCTGGTTTATGCCTTTGAATCGCGGATGCTAGTGCCAAAAGAAGGACATATAAGTGTGGTGAGAAGAAATTATTCATATAGATTGTAAGAGGAAGAAGAACAAGAACAAGAACCATCTCTACATGAAAATGTAGAAGATTTCACCAAGAGTTAACCTCTAGACATCGTAATGCATTGGCTGGAATTAGCACTCCCCAAACCCTCAAGATCAAAGGATACATCAAAAAGAAAAAGCAGTGGTCCTAATTGATTCTCGGGCAAGACCTTATAATTTCATTCACTGTGAATTAGCCAAAGATCTCAATTGCTTTGTATATCCAAAGACTGTGAAGTTTCACAATGGTCATAGATGTGGAGGAACTATCAATTGCTCAGAAATGCAATAAGATCAATCTTACCATGGGGGAATATGTAATGAATAGTCCAATGATTGCTATACCCATGGGTGGTGCAGATGTTGCACTAAGAATCCAATGGTTACAATCATTAGGAATAAGTATTTTAATTTTCAAGAACTTTTCATGAAATTTTATCGGAAGGAAAAGAAATTGAGTTGAGAGGTAATTACAGGGAAGCCCCGGTAAGGTGATAAGTAAGCTCCCAATGGTACGACAAATTATTGAAGAAGGCATCAAGGCATTATTGCAAAATATGCTCACTAGATGTTCAAACATCTAAGCTTATCTATTCCTCAAGATCTCCAAAGGATCATTGATAATCATTCCAAAGTATTTGAAGATATTCCCAGTTGTCTCCCACCAACTCGAAATCATGATCATGAAATTCACCTAATTCCCGGGAGTGTTCTCCTAACATTAGGCCATACTTGCATACTCCCCTTATGCCCCGCAGAGTGAAATTGAGCGCATGGTTGAAGAAATGCTAGAGGTCGGTATCATTTGACCCGGCCAGAGTTCTTACCTCGCACAAAGGGTAATGGTATTCAAGAAAGATAGCCTATGGCGTATGTGTCCGTGATTATAGAGAGATTCTCAACAAGATCACTATTAAAGATAAGTTTCCCATTCCAGTTGGATTGATGAATTGTTAGATGAACTACATGGAGCAATCATTTCACAAAATTGGATCTCCTGGCTCGGTATCATTAGATCGTAATGAAGGAAGAAGATATCCCAAAACAAAGATTCAACTCATGAAGGCCATTATGAATTTTGTCATGCCTTTTGGCCTTACAAATGCACCCTTCCACATTCCAAGGGTTGATGAATTCCATTTTCAAGCCCCTTCCTTCAAAAATTTTAGTGTTAGTATTTTTGATGATATACTAATCTATAGCAAGTCTTGGGATAATTCTCATCCGCAACATGTTGACAAGGTGCTACAACCAATTGGGTTGAGCAACAACTATATGCCAAACCATCCAAATGTTTCTTTGGAGAAAGGAGGTAGAGTATTTTAATACATTGTATCTCATGAAGGTGTCAAGGTAGACCCCTAACAAGATTAAGGCCATGATGGACCTGGTCGATTCTCAAAACATTGCAAAAATCTTAGAGGATTTTTGGGTTTGACAGTTACTACCGCAAGTTTGTTCTAACTATGGAAGAATAGCAAGACCTTTAATCCATACTATCCAAGAAGGATGCATTTTCATGGACTCCAGAGGCAACTAAAGCTTTGAACAACTTAAAGAGGCTTATGTGTACAAATTCCGCCTCAATTAATCTGCACTTCACAAAAACCTTTATTGTGGGAAACGTGATGCCTCAGAAATGAAATTGGTACCGCCTCTAATGCAAGAAGGAAGGCCCCGCTTTGAAAGCTCCAATTCACCTCAAGGGAAGAGACTTACAAAACCCATTACTTTATGAGAAGGAAATGATGGCAATACTCACATGCATTGAAGAAATGGCGTCCTACCAAGTAGGCACTTCAGGGTCAAACAGATCATGATAGTCTTAAATACTTTTGGAACAAAGACTATCTTCTTAAGAACAACAAAAAATGGGTAACCAAGATATCAATATGATTTTGAAATCGCCCATAAAAGGGGAAGCAAAATGTTGTGGTAGATGCACTCCTCAACAAGGATGAAGATGTTGAGGTCTTCTCTATTCGGACCATCCAACCCGATTGATAATACAAGCAAGGATGAAATGGAAGAATGACGAAAAAGTGTGGACTCTCATTGAAAGGTTGCGTTAGGATTCTGAAAGACCGTATATTACTTGCTAATGGAAAAATGATTCCACTATGGTACAAAGATCGCTATATTTATGTAAGAACTCCCAACTCAAACAAAAGGTGCTATTGAACTCGCATTGACCTCTCCAAGAGGGAGGGCACTCGGGATTTTGAAAACCTACCATAGAGTCAAGAAGGATTTTTGGGATGGCCTTAAAATCGATGTTCAAAGGTTTGTAGTATCTTCTATTTGCCAACAAAATAAGGTGGAAACAATTACACCCCCAGGTCTTTTACAACCATATCCATCCCAATTCAGCGCTGAGAGAAGGTTTCCATGGATTTCATCAATGTGGTTACCAAAGTCCTAAGGCAAGAGTGTCATCATGGTGATTGTTGATAGATTTGACAAAGTACGCACACTTTTTTTCACTATCTCATCCCTTCAAAGTTAGTACAATTTCCAACGCATTCATGGAGACAAATACCAGTGTTACATGGCAGTCTTCCAAAGATTATTGTAAGTGATAGAGATCCCATCTTCACCGGACACTTTTGGACGTAATTATTTCTCTTGTTTGGGTACTCAATTGGCTCATAGCTCATCCTATCATCCCTAACTGATGGACAAACCGAGATAGTGAACAAATGTCTGGAAGATTACCTTCGCTACTTTGTCTCTGATAAACAAGACAATGGTTCAAATGGTTATCTCTATGTATCGGTGGTATAACACTTCCTTCACACCGCAACAAAATGACACCATTTATGGCACTTTTATGAGCATAAATTCCACCTCCTTTCCATCAATTTCTTCTTAAAAGAAATATTTAATGTTCAAGCAGTGGAAGATTACACGGAGAATCAACAACAAGTTCTCCAAATCTTAAAGGACAACCGAATTACGGTACAAAATTCCATTAGAAACAACAAGCAGATCAACATCGTAGGAAAAGAAGTTTTGAAGTAGGATTAAGTACTTTTAAGACTGGCTAAACTACACAAAATGATAGTCCCTGCTACCAAGAAGGATAATAAATCACCAAAGTACTATGGGCCCTATAATGTGTTGCAAAAGATTGAAAGTATGGATTACAAAATTGGAGCTACCGCTGCCTTCACGCCACCTTCCATGTTTCCATGCTTAAAGAAAGCATGACAAGATCCCAACAAACTATATTGCCGTAATCCTTGACGAGGAAGGGCCGATATTTGACCGCTCACTTCAATCGACACAAGAATCAGCTAACTGAGGAATAGATCCATTTCAGAGTATCTCATTAAATGGAGGAAACTACCACCAAGATTCCATCAGAAGATGAGTCTTTATACGTACATCCAGAGGTTACTCAAGCTGCCATGACAACACTTGTCCCAAGGGAGGGGCATGTTGGGTTTCACATTGGCTCATTTCACTCTCACTTCTAATTGGGGCATATTAGATTATCAATGTTATTTTATTTATGCCTTTTAGGCCATTGAAGGTTGTGGGATTTAGGATTAGTAACAAGATTTTATTTATGTCGGCTTTAGGGCCATTGGGAACCTCCTAGTCTCCTATATATACCAAGGAGACATTTTCATTTTGAATCATCTTGTACTTGAACATTTAAGTGGGGTAAAAGGAGGTTGCCCCCTCGAAGAGGCTTATTATCTGAAATTATCTCTTTTTCAAGGCGTTGAGTACCTTTTCTAAAGTTTTTCTATGCTATATTGATGTTTGGTTCTTAACAAAATGACACTTGGGAATTGGTTCCAAGACCAAAGAATAAGAATGTGATCAACACAAAATGGATTTTCATAAATAAATTGAATGAAGATGGACAAGTTACAAGGAACAAAGCTAGATTGGTATGTAAAGGATATGTTGAGATTGAAGGAATTGACTTTGAAGAGACTTTTGCCCTAGTTGCCAGAATGGAAGCAATCTGTTTTCTTTTAGCTTATGCATGCTCCAAAAATGTTAAAGTATATCAGATGAACGCAAATTCAGCTTTTCTGAATGGGGAATTTGAAGAAGAAGTTTACATTGAACAACCAGAAGGATTTCAGTTGTCAGAGAACACAGATTATGTGTGTGTTACACATTATTTTTGTCATCCCTATGACCGTTAATTATGTAAACCTATCTGTTTCCTTCAGAGGGGTCAGTGGCCTAAATTCCTAAAGAAAGAAGGGAGAATAACTTTTCCTGAGAAGAGAAGTTGCATTTTCCTTTGAAAAAAACCCTATTAAAGAGGATTTTCGCATGCTGCACTATAGCTAGGGTGAGAAAATGCCTGATTTTCACAGGCTGCACCATAGCTAGGTCGCAAGGTGTTCGCAGGTTGTTATATAGGCAGGGTGCAAAAATGCTCATACGTGGGAAAAACGAGCATCTTCTCGAAGGTTCTAGAAGGAGAAACTTCCATGGTGAGGTGGCATCCAAGTGGTTTGGATCTTACCCGCTTTCATGATTTGGTGGGATCATCCTAACCTCCTCACCTTATCCTCTTCAACTTATAAAAGGAGAGGAGCTCTCATGGAGAAGGTTAACTTTTGAGCTTTTGGGATTATCTTAGATTGGATTGGAAAAGTTATTGAGTTTGTAGCTTGGCTAGATGAGCCACTTTGTTAAGATAGATTGTGAATATTATCAGATCTATGCTCTCAGAATTCTTGGAGTAGAAGTGTGTGGGGAATGAAGGAAAGTTGCAAGGGACCTTACGACATCAAGGCCATGGTTGTAATCTCTCTTTCACATTTAATATGATACAGTAATATGATTCTTTCCTATAAAGCTTGTTGTGTTTTATTGTATGATTCCTTGATGACATAAATAGGTTTATATTGAGTTTATGCTATTACTATCACTTTGGTTGGTTGTGTTCTTTTGCAGGGTCGTCATTGTATGAGTGTTGGAATGGAGCTAGGATGACAATGGCGAGAGGAAGTGACATTTAAATGGTATGTCACCCATCCCTCTTTAGTTAGTAAATTAAATATCTAAAACTTAAGGAAAGCATCATGTTCTGGTATGTTTTGTTCTAGATCTAGGTGGATCTAGGGAGATCAGTTAGTGTCTGCACCTACCGATATATCCAATAAAAAAACTGGTGACCATACTAGGGATTGTTCCCTAGTTAGTCTAGTTTTCCTTGCTTTGATTACTTGTTTTTTGGTATTTGAGTCTGTGGGAGATCCATCCAGACTCTCTGGATCTGGAAGTTCACTTAGATTCTTTGTCCTTTTTCCAAATTCTCTTTGATTACAAACAATCTCGCACTGTACCTGTCTAGATCCTGTGAAAACATTTTATTTCCGCACCCCACTGTTTAAACTAGTGTGACATTTTTGCACCCTACCTGTTTCTAGACTGCGAAAATTCCTGATTTTTGCACTGCACCCCACTACTAGGCTACGAACTCATTTGTAAACTTTTTTGGATTGGGTCTCGTCATCTTTTGATGCCCAGCTTTTCTTTGATCAGTTGGATTGAATTTTTGGAGCCTATATTGATATGTTTACATTCTGCTTGACATTCTTTGAGTTACTTTTAGACAACTTTGATTTGTTTGGTTTTGAAGGATTAGTCTCTTGCTTTGAGTGTCTTTCAATTACAAAGAGTGTGTTTTCTTTAGAATTGTCTAGGGAAATATCAGATTTCTTCTGAATAGTTCGCTTTAAAAGAAAACTTTTAGTTTGGGTTTCTTTGTTTTAATAAAGTTCATTATTGTTTTTAGTAAAAATTTTGAAACAAAAAGATTTAATTTCTTTCTTTATATTAGATTGGGGGCATCCTTGAATTTGAAGTAGCAAAATTGCATGATTCTTGGCATTTTTTGGTCTTAAATTCTGAAAATTTTTCCCCCTCATGGCTAGGGGGGGCCATGAATCGTGTATTGGTATACAGTCTCTTTGAATCATTTCTTGAAGATATTGATATTGATGAGTTTTAAAATTATGGGGCATTGTGCATATGGGAATGATAAATGTTTTCTCCTTCTCATAGCATAGATTTCATCAAAATGAAAAGATTGCATCTTCATCTCTTTGCATAACTTTCGAGTTGGTCAAAACACCATATTGTCCACGCCATTTTCCTTTTGAGTAACAACAGCCTTAAAAATAAAGCACTTATAAAAATTGATTAGACATTTTTATATTTTCTGGTAGCAAACCTACATTAGATTAGTTGTAGGGATTTGGAATAGGTGTGGAAGATAACTTTCCAAAGATGAAAACAAACATAGTATCTTGTGATAGGGAGATTTAAATCCACTTACTACATTTTGTCCTGGGAAGCCCTTCTCACATAAGGGTCAATCAGAAGGTCTCATTAGGCTGACAGATTTACTCACCCTGCTTTGTTGGTCTTGGTGTAGAGATTGCGCGTATTATGGGGGTCACTTGAAGGTATACCCACAATTATGAGTGGAAGCCTTTTGAGTTGATTTTCGAGCTAGATACCCTGCCTTTGCATGTGGATAACACTGTCGACTATTTCCCCAGGCATCACTATAGTAATTGGTAACATTAGTGGCCTATCTCTTTAGGGTATTTACACAAGGTGACTATGGAGGGGCAAGTCTTCATGGTACCTGGAATCGACGTTGGCCAAACTCACTCGGGCTCCTTGAAGGGTATACCCATGATTATGTGTGGGAGCTTGCACCAAGGTGTATGTCTGTTAAGCAGGTCATCAATGTAACTTCTCCACCGCTCTATATCATCCCCTTCTTACTTTGTTCCTGCGACGTTGGATTTCATCACCAACTAGTGTGTTCGTTATGAGAAGGTTTTGTTTTCTTGTTTGCTTACTAGATTTTTAACGTGTGTTGTTTGTTTTCCCTAGTGGACTGTAGATTGGATCTTTATTTATATGGCGTTAGTTCCCAGAATGACCAATGAAAGAACCCCTTTTCCAAGGGAACTTTTGTTTTTCCTTCTTACAGGAACATTGGTCCTCCTCACATCGCTACTTTGAGCCTTCTATGTCTCACAATTGGATTACCGATATGGTTGTTTTCCACTCAAGTAATTATGAATCCAGACAGTGCCTCAGTCACAAGCACTTCCCCCCAAGAGCATCAAACTCATGTTGATCCTTCACCTTCTTCACTAGTAAAGTCTTCTTCGCCTTCTTCACTTGCAAGGTCTCCTTTTGTTTCATCTTCTTCATCGAGTGAAAGTTTTGAAGCTAGTAACCCAATGAATAAGAAGAAGAAGAAAAGAAAGATTAAGAAGAAGAAAAATAAACAAGGGTCAAAACCTCCAACCACTGTCAAACATGTTGGAAAACAACTAGTTACTGTTACTCGTGCTGGGAGTGTTGATGATGTCAAGATCACCCAAACGACCTATAATCCTAAGTACCCTTGCAGACTTTGTAAGGGTAGCCATCTTATTAAGGATTTCCCTGATCTATCCAAGGTTATAGAAGCATGGTCTACATATCCTTTCCAGTCCATTTTGTCATCCTCTGAACAACATGCTGACGATCCCCGTCAACCAGTCATTATACGGTTGGGAAGAAGAAAACTAGAGTCAAGTTCCCATGTATGTTATGCAAATGGAGTCATCTCACTCACCTTTGTCCTTGTATGGACGAAGCCTCGAAATTACTGGAAGGCATGATTGTTTCATAACCTCAACTTCCAACTGCTTACCATAATCTTTCTCTCAAGCCCCCTGTAGTTGATGGAATGATCACTTTGGTCCCTTCATCAGTCCATCCGGTTGATCATGTCATCAATCTGGTCATGTCCTTAGTTGAACCAGTTGACAAAGTGGTTGATATGATACCTTCCTCGGTCAATCCCGCTCTCCCGTCAGAGAGTGAAACTAAAGTGCTTGATCCAATCCCATCTTTGGTTGATCCCACTCTCCCATTAGAGTGTCACCCAAGTGGTCGATCCGTTTCCACCTGTCGACCCCATTCTCCCCTTGGAGAATGCAACCCAAGTGGTCGATCTGATCTCGTTATCGGTCGATCCTACTCTCCCGCTAGAAAGTAAACTCGATATTGCCCACGTTTTTCTCATTGATACATAATCTACCATGCTGGGGGCTATTCCTCCTTCTCCCGTGGAACCTCCTCCAAGTAATGAGGCCATCCATTTTGATTGGGGTGTGCTAACTAGGCCTCGTCTTCCCTCTCACATTCCTTTCCAGATTACAGTACAGGTTTGTGGTCAAGACATTCCTCAGACACTGATAGATGAAGGTGTGTCCATTAGTATTTTGTCCTCTTTTACTTGGCAAGCTTTGGGTTTTCCTCAGCTTGCACCGGTTACGCAGAATCTGTTAGCTTTTAACAGAAGAACCGGTCAACCTTTAGGGACCCTTCCTCAATTTCCTATAATTTTGGGAGGGAAAATTGTCTTGATTGACGTCATGGTAGTCCAAGACCCCTTGGATTTCTCT
>SNQJ01S0139149.1:0-11842 GCA_010110895.2 Picea sitchensis | reverse complement strand
TAATTTTCCCTCCTTCATGGCGAATAGAGATTTCTTGGGATTCAATGAAATGACAAAACTCCTGCATTTCAGGAAAACCTTCTTGAGATGACAACAATGTTCTTTATCAGATTTTGAAAAGACTGTTATGTCATCCAAATAAATGACCACAAACTTATCCTTTTCCCCAATGAAAGCTATGTCCATGCCACGTTGAAACGTTGCCCCTGCATTCATCGATCCAAAATGCATTTTAGCATACATGAAGGTGCCCCATGGAGTGGTAAATGTCATCTTTTCCCTGTCCTCAGGAAGAATAGAGATTTGATTGTAGCCAGAGAAGCCATCGATCATGGAAATCTTGGATTCTCCTATTACCCTTTGCAATATATGTTCCATTTTTGGTAAGGGGTAATTGTCCTTCTGTGAGCTCCTGTTCAGGTTTCTAAAATCTACACACAGTCTGATTTCTCCATTCTTATTCCTTACTGGGACCAAGTTGGCCACCCACTCTGAATATCCTAGTGGCACGATGATATGGGCCTGTAGCAGCTTCTTCACTTCCCTCTCCATGATAGGCAACAGCATAGGATTGATCTGTCTTAGCTTCTGCCTAAATGGCTTTGCCTCCTTTTTCAACGGGATTTTATGCTCAATGAAAGAAGTGTCATATTTTTTGAGATCTTCATAGGTCCAGACAAAAACATCAGCAAACTCCCTCAATAGTTCATCATATTCATCCCTCTGCTCCTTTGTCAGACTTCTGGACAATTTGACAAACTTGGGTTCATTCTTAGTGCCAATGTTGCACTGAGTTGTATCAGTGTCATCCTCTCAGATTTCCCCTTTCAATGCCACATCATTTCTATCAAAAATCCTTTCCAAAGAAACCAGTCTCCTTGGAATATGATTGTTGGGCAGCTGCACAATGTTACACTCTGCAATCTTATTCAGAAAATTTCCCCCATCAATCTTTTCTTCGGAGACAGAGTCTTGGTCAATATGCATCTCTGAAAATTATTCAACGGTATCCAAGAATCTTTTAATATCAAGATCATCCTCGAACACCTTCCAATGTTTGACATTGTCAGGTATGGAGGGTCTGTATTTTACTTCTACATCGTATCTGAATTTGGGTGGCAAGGGCACTTTGAAATTGCTTGTTGATGTAGCTAAGGAATCTGCCACTGTGTTCTTGTCTCTTGGGATGAAAGAAATGTTAAATGCTGAGAAGAAACTATCAATTAGGTCCCATAACTCATTTATGTAACTCCTGAGTCGAGGATTCTTAGCCTAATAAGCATTTCTGAAATGATGGACTACCAATTCTGCATCTCTGAACACTGCTACCTCCTGAATTCCCATTTCCTTTGCAGCTCTTAATCCCAGAACAAGAGCTTCATATTCTGCCACATTGTTAGTAGCTTCAAATTCTACCTTGTATGACAAAGACATGGTTTCCTGAGTAGGTGACACAAAAAATACCCCAGCACCAGCGCCTTCCCTGGAAGAGGCTCCATCAAAAAACATTTTCCAGACGGGGGTGATAGGGGGAGGAAATTCATGAGAAGTAGTGGGATACTTTTTGAGTTTTAGAGGAGGCTCGAGAACATTAGTGAGTTGTAGTAAACTAGAACCTAAATCAGTGTCCAGGGAAAAAATGGGATGGTTGGTAGGATTGGCTTCGTCACTGATTATATAGGCCAACTGGGCTTCTCTGTATAGTCTCCTATGTTCTCCTCCAAACACTAGGATAGTAGCATAGGTCAAGTCCATCTGCAGAGTTCCCCCCAATCTCTTTATCCAGGATCTTGATAACAACATACCAAACTTGGGGGGGACATCAGCCACTACAATATCCATGACCACGCTTTTCATGGCCAATTGAAAGAGGGTCACGATCAGGTCTTTGATGACTCCTAGACATTGAACTTTCTTAGAGTCAAAGAATAGAGGTCATGATAGGCTCTGGTGACTTCTAGTCCTAATTCTTCCATGATAGTTTTGGGCATGAGGTTATCGAAAGCCCTTGAATCCATCAAACAATTGTGCAGTACCTTGTCATGTATATTCAAGGATGTGTAGAAGAGAGGGGATGAGTCATTCCTGTCTTCTACCATAGGACCTAGAATAACTGTAGGCTTTTCATCTTGCAAATTGGTGGAGTCTGTGGGAAGGCATGAGGCTTCAGACTGGAATATCTCAGAGAAGCATTTTTTGAACTCTTCATGTTTAATCAATTCAGTGAGGGGCACAGGGATTCTAATCTTTTGAATTTCATGCTCAAAGTTGAAAGAAGATGTAAGCTTTGGGATTTCCCTCACTTCAAGAACATGACTCTGGACCATTGGATAGAGGGGTTGGGCCTTCTTACCTTTGTTTTTGTCTGCTACTTCACTAGTAGTTTTCTCTGTTCTAGGGAACTGTTCAGGAACATCAGGTGTTGCTATCTTTTTCTTGGACCTCAGGTCATATCTGTCTTGGCTGCTACTAGCCTTGTCTCCCTTGCTAAGTTCATTTAGCTGACTGTCCATGAGATATTCCTCGTATGCTGATTGAGTGAGATGAGGAAAAGGAGGAGCGTCTCCGAAGCAGTGGATTTCAGTATCAAGCCCATCTGTTTCCCCTTCTTCCTCCTTGGCCACAAAATTATTTTGAAAAGAGGCCTGAATTTTCTGGTCTTCTCTATCTCTTCCCCTCTAGTCTCTTTGCATAGTCGGGGGAGCAATATTGTTTGGCCTCCTGAATCCTCCTTTTCTTTCGGCATTTTGAGGATTTTTGTATGCTTGCCTTCCCTCCACCTTCATCCTCTCCATCTCTGTAGATAGAGACTTCACCATCTTGGTTAGTTCATCCACTTGAAGGTGAGGCACCGAGGGGCCAGAAGTTGAGGCTTCAGATCTTCCCTTTCTCCTGTCTACATCAGTCTTATTTCTTAGCCTGTCAACTGCTAAAACATTTGATTCCACCTCTATTGCCGCATCTTGCATCTGAGCTAGGGAGATAGCTCTCCTTTCTCTCAATAGAAGACAGAAGTCGGGGTCAAATGCATTAGCATAAGAAATTTTGGCAGAGGCTTCTATGAGCTTTATCTCAGCAGGAATCTTATTATACATCTTATTGAATCTTTTGGAGAAGTCGAAGAAAAACTCTCCTTCCATTTTCTTCAAAGACCCGAACTCTGTCATGTAATACATGAAATCCTTCTTATCTCCCCACTGCCTCAGGAAAGCACTGTCTAGAGCTTCAATCCACAGAAGTCAGGGTCGAATGCATTAGAATAAGAAATTTTGGCAAAGGCTTCTATGGGCTTTATCTCAGGAATCTTATTATACATCTTATTGAATCTTTTGAGAAGTCGGAGACAAACTCTCCTTCCATTTTCTTCAAAGACCTAAACTGGCCATGTAATACATGAAGTCCTTCTTACCTCCCCACTACCTCAGAAAATCACTGTCTAGAGCTTCAATCCCAAAGAATAGATCTAGGGGCCATACCCCTGAACCACTTCCTATCCTCACCAAAATGGCTTTGGATGAAGACTCTCATCCAAACATCTTCATTTTCAATGTTCAAGTTATCTACATAACTGTAAAAGCCTGTGCTCTTCCTCGCCATTATGTCCCCTTCCCCAGTGAAATTGGGCATATACTCTGTGTAATCTCCAGCATGGAGAGGATTCACAGGATGAGGTAGGATTAAGGGAGAATATCTGGTAGCCACTATGACATCCATTCTATTATAGGATGATTAGCATGCACCATCAGGATATGAGGTCAAAAGTGGGGGAACCCGAGGTGATAAGGTTTTGAAGCCAACAGATAGGAGCCGAAGCCACAGAGTGGGAGGGGACTATAGCAGCACCTACGCACGCTTGTGGGACTGGCGCGGGTACGTGTAAAAATTCCCTTCCCCAACAAATGAATAAATGTAGGAGGAAGTGTGGTAAAACCCGGGGTAGGAGAAAATTCAGAAATGCTGGGTCTGAACTAGGGTACCACCTCAGGAGAGGTGACAAGAGTTTCTCCTACCAATCTCGAGACTAGGAAGAGAAACCATCATGAACACCCTGAAATTTAGACTACGAACCGATAGAAGGTAATAAAATAGGGCGAAAAGAAGCGGCTGGATTTTCTATAAAATCATGAAACCATCAGAAATACCGTATTTAGTAGTAGAAGCACCGCCTCCGTGAGTACCCTCCTTTCCGATAATCCTCTTTGGGTCACTGTGGAAGCATAACGGTAGTCGCTGATTAGGACCTTGCAGGTGTCTTCCTCTAGAAGCCACGTATCAAAACAATGGAGTTGCTTACGGGTTCGCATAAATGGAATTCCATAGCGGAGTCACGTCAGTAAACGCTGTGCACAAGAGAAATCTCAATAGTTCTGATAACTGATGCACCTCTCGCATTCTGATCCTTCTCGCTTCAACTGGAAAATATTCAACTCTCACCGGGTAACCGTTGGTCACTATAATTGCTTAATTAATTCAAAACAACCAAGTGAAACATAAAAATTATCAACCTGTGGAAGCCTTTTGTTTCAAAGATAGTTGCACACCATATATGCTCAATTCCAAAAAGCATTTAGTGTTGTAGTAAAGAAATCATTCCTATCTAAACTTGTTGAAGTGAACCGAGGTTCTGAATTGAATCACAAGAAAATAATCTTCCCATTGCAATTTTTTATAGCTCAAATTAAGAATCCCGGATTACATTTAAAATAACATTGAAATGGGAAAGAACAACTATCTTGCATTCAGAGAATAGGACCCTTACTCACAAACAGAGACTCGCTAACACTCTTTTCATGAAATCAGTAATGCATAAAACAATTAATTCTATCTAATAGAGAACAAAGCACTTAGCTCCTTTTTGCCTAAGGAGCCTTGAGCCTTACTGCTGTTTAGCACACTTGTGAGACCGGTCTACAGAGAAAGAGGTAGTTTGATTCCTTTCTTCTAAGCAGGGATGCAAACCCACCATTAACATAAGAAAAAGTAGTCAGTGAGTAGATGTTTCTTGGTTCTTTCCTTTCTCGAAAGTAGGAACCTTAATCCAACTCCCTCGGCTAACACGCTTTGTAGAGGTAAAAGGAAATCCATAGAAGACCGTGTAGCACCTTCCCCCTGTCCGAAAGGACACTTTAACCAAATCTCCTGGCTAGCACACTTGTGGATAAAAAGGAAACCTACGTAAGACAAGGTGTAGCAGCCCCTTCCTATCCGGAAAGCAGGACACTTAACCAAATCTCCGGCTAACACAACTACAGGGGAAAAAGGGAAATTCACAGAGACAGCAGGTATACCCCTTCCCCGGCTGAGTGTGACCTTGAACCAAATCCCTGGCTAACTTAATGGCAGGGGAAAGAGGTCTATTGAAGTCAAGATGGTTAGATTCCTTCCTCGTATGAGCAGGAACCTTTATCCAGACCTCTGTCTAACATAATTGAGGTAGAAATGAATTCTACGAGGATCTGATATTTTAATCCCTTCGGTCTGCAAGTGTGAACCCTTAATCAAATTCCCACGTAATATAAAATTATCACACAAGATTGCCGATAAAAGAATTACGTTCTATTAATAACCAAGACGTAGCCGGTGAGTGTTTCAAAGAACGCTAAAATCCATCAAACAGTTGTTCATCATAATACCAAACAAAAACATAAAACAAAAGGAATTAAACAATCACACTCTGGCTAAGGGGTGAATCTTTGTGAAGAAGGTGGGCCCTCCTTCTCACAAGATTCCCCAAACGGAAACTTAGAGATCAATTATCAAAGCAGTCTTCTAATCATCTGTTGAAATACACATTACAAATTGGAAAGATTATAACGCCCCGCTCAAGTTCTTAGTACACAAAAGTTGGCTCTTCGAAAGTGGTGATTTGCTTTGGATTTAAAGGGAAATCCATCGATACAATCATTACAAAGCAAATTTGGATCCTACACTAATTCGGATCTTATTTCTAAATCAGAATAGGGTGTCCCATTCTCATGCAACCGGTCGCTAATACTGTGGGTTGAACAAGGCCGCCAAGTACGCCGGTGTAACGGCTTCTTTCATAGTCACATACAGCTGATTTCCGTCACTACCATCGAATTCGTTTCCTTGACTGCGTCGCCTGACTACCACCGGCCGTGGTTCGTGGTTTCAAAGATCATAGCAGCCTAATCGTCTCAAAGATCTCATTTCTGAACTCGAAAGGATTGTTTCAAAGATTCTTCGCCCCTAACCATGTAGCCGCCTATGTTTCGGCATGCATCCTCGAATCAGGTAGCAGCTCCTGTTTCAGCATGTGTGCTGCCCTCGGGTTTGTGTAGCAAATTTCTTCGTAGGTTTCAAAGATGGACTCGTAGCTGCTTCGTGTTTCAGCATCGGTCTTGAATATTATTCTGCAAATAGGGACACTTATGTACTTCTAATCAATGGTTAGGTCAAAAGTAGTGTAAAGTATTATGCAAAATAGATTGGCGATATAATAATGAGAAAGGACGTTGTATACCTTTGGAATCGATCCGGGTGCAATGATATTATGAGTCTAAATACTAGTGGATGAAGGGTATAATGATGCAAGGCAAAAAGTGTGGTAAAAGGTGCAATGTGGGCTTCCAACACTTCCCCAGCCTCAAGGTGTTGTATGTCCTCGTGTAACCTACCTCTTAGAATCGTAGTCTCGATAATCGGGCTCGACCGTAAAGTACCCAAGAAGTATTCCTGCAATCGTCTCATATGGTTTGAACCCCTTGATCTTCCCCTAACTGCGCTATGTCACAAGATCACTTTTGGACAAATTTTATATCTGACTTGACATGTTTCTATTGGCAGCCATAGTAGGGGAGTAAAATTTGTATCCCATCCAATTCTCAGCATTACCGTTTAATGCAATCGGATATAACTAGGTACCTTTGAAATTGTTGCTTCTAAGCTGGTGGGGACCGAAGGGTTGCGTTGTTGCTCTGCTTTGTGGATTGGTCGCCACATCGCTATTGGCCCGAGGCGGTGGAATCTCGATGCTAATGATACTTTGTCGACATTCGAGTAATCACCGACCGTAACTGACATGCTCAGTCACCCCGGGTTTCTTCAAGACCTCATAATATTCCTCAAATGAATTGGCCGCCTCTCTCAAGGTTCTAGCCTAATCCGTATGGAAGCTTATCCTCATTTTGTCTGATAGTTGAAAAATTACTTTGCCACAATATTTGGTTATAAAGAAAAGACTTAAAAGCTCCTCGGAGTTGGACATCTCCAACAAGAGGATTGATATTGAGCGCCTATTTTCCGGAATAGCCTCGTTATGGAAGTAGCCTTCACATAAGAGGTGCTGATCACTTGATTGATGCTAGAAAAGTCTTGACAAAATCAGTTGGTTCTATAACTTCATAGGGTTTACCCTCAACAATTGATTTTAATCGAACCATATAAGTCTCTCTACTAGAAATAAAGAATAGTTACAAGAAGGTTTCCTTTTGGCCATTAGTGAGTGCAACAAATCACATTTTGACTATTCTAGCTTTTAAATCTCTATTTTTTTCTTCTTGACTTTTCGAACTTCCTGGGCGTGTCAAGTCCAATGCTTCCTAATTCGAAAGTGTGATTCCTCCAGTTTGCCTGTGTACTTGGGTACCGCTGGTCCCGGGTGGTTCTAGCATACTCTTCTTCCACTTTTGTATTTCAAAGATGTTCGTTCCACGTGAGAAGTCCGAAGTTTCAAAGATCTAGAGTGGTAGGACCGTGGTTTGAGGAACTGCTCCTCGAGGTGAGGGATTGATTTGACTGAGGGGTGAGTCCCTCCGTGGGCAATGTTTGCACATCCTTCTTGGCGAGGGGATTTCTTTCAATTCCTCGGGACCCACCGGTTCTTGTGTTTCCAAACAGGTTCGCCTCTAATTTTGCTAGGTCTGTTCTGTAAGCTACAAAGCAGGTTCACCGCTTCAAAAGGGGAAGGGGTGGGGTCGCCCTCGAACCTGAACTTGAACTATCTTATACCCCGCCTGATAATAAATGTTTCCGCACTGGCAGCATTACGTATTCCTTTGCATTATACCTTCAGAAGTTCGTTCTGCCAAGATTGTTGTTCATTCCAAAGCGTACCGGGAAGAATCTTTCATATTCCTCCCTCGTCCTCGCCAATTCTTGCCGATATGCTCTAATTGAGACTTTGTGAAACCTTTGCGGACACGTGTTGTTGATTTGGATTTAGTGATGACCTGTTCTTTGCTGTACCATCGCCTCATCGGGTTCTTGTGGAGCAGCTATGGGGATGGACACTGATGCCTGTATTTCATCCTTCTAGTGTAGGGAGAATAGTATTTCAAAGAATTTCAATTCTCTCATCTGCATGTCGATTTCTATTTCAGTTGGTGGGTCTTGTGTTTCAGCCATTGAATCGGTGGACCGGTCTTTCAGCTATATTAGTCGATGGAGGTGGTGTTGCAAAGATCTTGGGTCTCGACTTCCCCGGCTTCCAAATCGCTATCGGTTCTTGTGTTTCATCCATCCGGGCAAAGATCGAGCTTCCAACCTGAAATTCAACTTCAATGTTAGTGGTCGGTTCTTGTGTTTCCTTAATCGGATGGATATCGATTGTGTTTCGCCTTTCATTGGAAACAAAATGAGATCCGGAAGGCCCGAAGTCCCCGTAACTCCATTTCAATATCAGCGGCCGGTTCTTGTGTTTCAGCCGTGGCTGGTTCTTTTGTTTCAACTACTAAATGAGTATTTGTTTCTTGTGTTTCAGCTACAGAATGTGTATTTGGTTCTTGTGTTTCAGCTTCCTTTTGTGAGATGGATGGCGTTATTGTTTCGGGGGGCGTCTGATTTTTTTTGTGTTGCAGCGCCCATGTTTGGAATAGGCAAAGATCCCGGTATTGGGGCGGTCAGTGGCTCACTGGGTGTTAATTGAATTGGTGGGTGGCTAGAGTAGGTGATCGAGGTGGTCTTGTGGGAGGTTCTTAACGCTTTTCCAGAAGAAAGGGGAAAAAGGGAAGCTTGTTTCGCTTAGAGGTCTTCCTCCCGGGTGGTGGGGTAGGCGGATTTTTCTGGTTCGTGGTCGCCACCGAATGTTAGCTGTGGGAGGAAGACTCGCCATAATAGGTGATGATTCAGCGGCGGTAGGGGACGGGTCGGTCCGGTTGGTTCTCGAGGTCGATTGTGGTAATCGAACGCCGTGGGGTTTACCGCTACCGGTCTTGGGGAAATTCAATGGCTGGTTGAGGGTTTAGAGGTGGGTGATTCTTCTCGCTCAAAAACCCTATTGATTAATAATTGAACAAGGCATGGTGGGTGAGGGACGTTGCGGGTTCTTTTGCCTTTACAAAGATGTACCATATATTTCTTGGGGATGTTCCAATAAAGTACAAGGAATGTTGACACAATCTGTTACGTCTTAGTGAGAGCTGTAAGGGAGTTCTTTCATGCTGATACACTACCCGGTATCGTCCTCGCATGTGAGATAATGCTTGATGAATTTCGCTGACTCGGCCATGGAGGTGGTAGTGAACTACCGTAATGCCTCCTCTGCCTTTGAATATAATTTGTTCCTCGTGAAGAAGTTTTGTCAATGCTCGATAATGTGCTTCGACCGAATATTCGAGCCGTTAGTTGGGAGTCCAGACCAGCTTACAACGCCCTCCTCTCAAGCATCGGAGATTCAACCCCTGTTAACAACGTAATGGTCCTCCGTGATCTGTGGAAAAATTGTAGGACCCGCTGCTCGCTATACCACCGAGTTGGCGAAAATAATTGAGCCATCCCGCTTGCTCGAAAATTTGATATACGGGTAACGCTCGAGCAATGCTGTGGTAGCTGGTTCATTCCTTATGATGGATCCTCCCATGGCTACCGGTTTAGTGCAACATACCGTCAAGAGTTTGTACCGAGCAAAAGAGTTTTCCGAGCGACATTATGCGGAATGGAGATAAGAATGTGTGAAAGGTGGTGAACTGGGATGGCGGCGGCGAAGTCGGGTGTAATGATGATATTTTGGATTTGACATGTACTTTCCTTCCCGTAAAGTGTGGCTAGTAATCGAATGTATTAAATTTTATAATGACGTCGGATCTTCCCCATTAATTGTAGCCTAACCACTGTATAAACTTTACGTGCATCTTCTCGGCCTCTTACCATTGGGTTTGTTAAACCAACCGGATATGATGTTTGTTCGTGGTGATGTTGTTTCGGCGGCGGCTTTTTGGTCATGTCACAGCCTGCTGTTTGAGCTATCGTTTGGGAGCGAAAGATCTTGTTGACGGAGGATGGTGAAAGGCAGTTGTTTCAGCAACCGAGAAGAACTGAGTAATTGTTGTAGATGAAGAATTGTTGATGATTGGTGTTTCAGTATCGGGAAAAAAAAAAATCAGAGGGTGCGAACGATGGTGTTTCAGCATCATGGATGAATGTGAAAGGTTGTTGGCAAATGGTGTTTCAAAGAATAAAGATGTAAACAATTGCTGATGGAATTGTTTCGGCCGGATGATGAAGGGTAAGAAAAAGATGATGGAAGGGGATGAAAAATGCTGGAACAAAGTTGGTGTTTTCAAAGATCGGAGAACGTGGATGAAAGTTGGCCGCAATCTGTTTCAGTTAACAAAGAGGCGTAAACAACTATCGGACGGAATTGTTTCATTGATGATGGAGGGTGAGGAAAGATGATGGGGATGGGAAAAATGCTGAACAATAGTGTTTAAGCATCAGGGAACGGATGAAAAGTTGTCGGCCAAATTGCGTTTCAAAGAATCAGAGTGCTGCCGCAAAATGGTGCTGCGCAGGAATGGTGCTGGCACCGCGCTGGTCGGAGTTGTTTCGGGAGTGAGAATGATGGGGAATGGGATGTTTATGCACTAGAAGAAAATGAAAAGTAACAAACGAGGTGTCTCAAGGCCGGGAAAACAAATTTCACCATCGCTCTCACCGGGTGTTTCAAGATCGAGAAATGGAACAAAGGTCGCGACAACGTGTTTCAAGATTCCGAAAATCATCAGCAGTCAGAAAACGGTGTTTCAAAGCATCGTGAAAGCTTGTCTTCTTTGAAGAATCGCCCTTCCGCTTTGATCCCTAAACATCAACCGTAGGGCGACATTTCTCGACAGCGATTTTTTAGTATATAAAATCTAATCTAGTCTAATCTAATACTAAAAGAAGTCTAAAAAGAAAGAGAATTAATTATTAGTAGGGTTAGAGGCCTCCATGAAAAGAAAATGAGTCCGCCATGCATGTGGCCTTAAAAATCTTCCGAAATAGTTTCTCGAGCACAAAAGGAGACGATGACCATTTACAAGTAACGGAGTTCTGGAGTCATCAATTGTGAGGAGCCTTACTGTTCCATTAGGAAAAATTGTGTCTACTTCATAAGGTCCTAACCACCTTGTGCGCAGTTTCCCTTGAAATTCTTTGAACCGGGAATCATACAGTAGAGCCCAATTACCTTTCTGGAACTGTTTGTTTTTGATATTTTTGTCATGCCATTGTGATCTTTGCTGTTGAATTACAGTTGTTTGTTGAATGGCATCTAGTCTTTTCTCTTCTAGTTCATTAAGCTGCTGCAACCTGGATGTTTGTGCATCGGTTAGATCAAGGTTGGCAGTTAAAGCAGTCCTTAAGGTTTTTATTTCAAATTCCACTGGAAAGACAACACTTTTTTCGTAAACCAATTCATAGGGAGAAAACCCTGTAGTATTTCTCCAGGTAGTTCTGTAGGCCCATAATGCTTCAAGGATCCTGTTGGACCAATCCTTTCTACTTTCCTTCACTGTTTTTGTGAGAATGACTTCTATAACTTTATTTGTACTTTCCACCTGTCCATTAGCTTGAGGGTGGTAAGGTGTAGTCATTCTCTGCTGAATATGATATTTCTGAAGGG
>SNQJ01S0139143.1:2439-25254 GCA_010110895.2 Picea sitchensis | reverse complement strand
GATCCCCGGGTGATTTTGACGGCTTAGATGCCCCTGAGTCGCGGTTTCTCAAGCCACGGGTTAATCGCGTAGCCAACAGGTCCCGCACAAATTAATAAACAAAAAAAAATTGAATTACTTCTCTTAAAGATAAATTTTTTAAAGAAATAGAATAAAAGAATAACTAACTTATATACTTCCAAGAAATAATTCCAAGCAAGATCAAGTTAAACTACCATCCTAACAAGCATGTAACTATCAAGTTGTAATTCTATGAATAACCATGAAATAATTATGTGATTGTTGAATCTTAAATAAATCCAAAATACTTACTGTAAAACAAATTAAACGAGATTTGAAACTAATACCAACAACTTACACAATCAACAAGCTAACTTGATAAAATAGAATCTCTTACTAGACATTAGAGACATGATAATTGAGTGTAGAACAATCCAACCTCCAATCACAACACACAATGGTTTGGTAAAACTTCTTCAACCCCTTAGGATCTTCTCTATTAATTGTGAAATAATACTCAATTACAATAGTCAAAATTTTAGTTTGCCAAAGGTATTTCCTATGAAGGCGACTCATTTATTTATACAAAATTAAAAAACTAAAAAAAATAAATTAGCAACTAAAAATAACTGAAACCAAAATATAGTCAATATGACTCAGGCGATCTGGGAGTTCTAGGGCTTGTGTGTCCATCCAAATACTTAGACCACTATGAGAAGAGTTCAACACATCTGTCATTGTACAGAAACTTACGTTGATCCATTGACATGCTTAATGCATTCTTTATATTTATAAAATGATCGGTGTACTTATCCATTTTTCTTGTTAACTGGTCCATTTGGTCGATAGTATTGATATACTCAACCACATACTTATGCACGTGCCCTCTTTCAACCGCTGATATCTTTTGTACCCCACTTTTGTACTTATCAACACTTCTCTGCAATCCTGCTAATACTTATTCTATCAGCCAAAAATATGATGGGGAACCAAAATTTGGTAGTTGGAGGTTGGCCATCATCCAATTTATCTTTTCCTAGGTCCAATTGCACATTTCCCATTCTTCCTCTACTCTTTCCTTTGGTTCCTCTACAATGATTTCCCAATATTTCACGGTCCAATGCATCTAGGAGGGGCATTCTTCAGATACAATTTATATGTCATGATCTTCGACACTTTTATCCTTTTGTACTTGTTGGAGGAATTCAACTCTGTCTATTGCTCTACCACCCTTTTTATCCCATCTAAGGACTTTCGTGTGTATGATCCTGGGAGTAGAGATTCTTCCTGAAGCCCAAGTTCCTTTATCACCATATCATATTGAATTTTAAGACACTTGCCATGTTCTTCCCACAAGGTCCTTCCTTATATTTGATGCTCCTCCTGCCTCTTGATAATATTGTTCTTGATGCTTGAGTGAAACTACTTATTATTTAGCCAACTCCAACTCTCCTTCCTCTACTACAACCTTTTCAAAGAAGGCATGGGAGATGGCGAGTCTAGCTGAAAATAATTCACTCATCTTGGCCCTTTTGGTATCAAGGATTACTTCTTCCAATGTGCAAAGTACATTATTTTCTAATGTTGTCTTCCTATTCCTATGGGTCCTATTCACAATGGACCTCATCTTCCGGTCATAAGCAAACAACTCAATATCAACCAGCTCCTCAACATGTTAGGGAATAGGCTGATCACCCCAAGAAAATATATTACTTAGAATTCTAGGGGTATAGAAGTGTTGAAAGATGGGGCCTTGACTTTCTTCCTTGGATGGAGAATCCTTCCTTCCCTCTTTAACATGTGTTTCAAGCCTTGTCTCATATGTGGAGGTGTCCTATGTTTTGTCTTGAGTTTCCTCCTTCTTATCCTCAGCCAATGACCCTACCATTGAATTTTTAGCTCATTTAATCTTATCCAGAGTCTTCTTAGGTATGGTATCTTTAGGTGATTTATCAGTTTTTTTACCTTTCTCCAAGTTTTTCTCAGGTGTGGTATTCATGTCCTCGTCATTATTCTTACTGCTTCCTGCATCTTCACCACTTGTACCATTATCACCACCTTTATTATTATCCTCACTTGTATTCTATCCTTGTTTACCATCTTTATCTAGCTAGGTATCTGGTACACCTGTATTTCGTTCCTAATTCATTGGAAAAGGTACTTCTAGATCTTGACCACTAGCTGGACTTTGATCTTGTCCAATGTTTGTCTTAGTGGTGTCCTATTTATGTGTATGTGTCATGCTTATTGTTCTCATCACCTGTTTCCATGTTCTTTCCCCCTATTGGATATGTTCGAGGTTCTTCCTTAGTCATGTTCTAGTTAATAATGAGGACACCATTTTTGTCCCACTATTCTTCATCGTTAGTAAGATCAATGATCTTAGAAGGATCTATAATTGTTGCAAGCTTCTCTTGTTCTTACTTGAGACTCTATTCTTTTTCTTTCTCTTCGTTGATCTTTTCCATTTCCTCTCATTTCCTTTCTTCTTCTTCTTCTTGCCAAGCCTTTTCTTCTCGATCCCTCATCCTTTTCTCTATAAAATCTTTTTTTCTCTGTCCCTTTTCAACCTTTTTTCTCTACTCTGTCAACAATTTTGAGCACCATCTTCCTCCTCTTTCTTCCTCATATCCTCTTGCTTCTTCCTTTGTTGTTCTTTTTCTTTGAGAATCCTCTCTTGTTTTGCTAGTAAGGCCTATTTCTCATGTTTTTCCTTTGATATCTTCTCTTCTACCTTCTTTTATTTGTCAGCTTCTTTGTTAGAGGTAGCTCTTTTATTTCTCTTTTTAATTTGTTCTTCTAGAGACAATGAGGTAAAAATAGTTATATTAGGGTGGGATTTCATTTTCTTCACCTCCTTCCAATCTAGAGCATACTCAGCGAAAAGTTATTCTTTCCACTTCTTGTGACCATATGGCCAACTCAAAGACACCTTTTCAGCATGGTTAAGGACCAAACCTTTAGGACCATGCTTTTTGAACCTTCCATTCATGAAACTACACTCTAATTTAACTTGTCCTTCTTGTTTGTCATGCTTAGCATCCCTTACTGCATAATAACCAACCTGGAAACCATAAGGGATACATAATATTTTATTTTCTTTGACTAGTGTGGCATTGAAACCCTGCATTATAGATTGGTATCAAATTTCTCCAACTACAAGATTATCAGGAACATAAATAGGTAATAAATGAGGTGGACTGGTGGCTCCATAGATGTGAAAGTAGGTATGCTTCTCCTCCAAGTAACAATTACCTATGTATGCTAGAATAATTTTGGTATGCTTATACAATCTAGGACATTATTGTCCGAAGATAAGGAAGTAGATTTGGGAAATGAAGAAGTCGCAGACAGGGATGATTTTAGTGGCTAAATTTCGCTCATGGGATAATTTTCCATGGTTTTTCCAAAAACGAGATTCGTTATTTTAAAAATGATTCGCCCAAATTCTATAGGATAAAATTATTTTACCTTAAAAATCGCCAAAATTTAATAAAAATTATATAAAATCCTTATAAATTTGAATAGTTTTACAAAAATATCGCCAATAATTTATAGTTGGCATATGAAGGATTAGTAAGATTCACCAAGGTTTCTACATTTTAAAATGAATTTCCATCCTTAAAATCATCCTTGGTCACAGATATGAGAATAGGACCTCTTGCATTTGTTATGTCATAACATGATAAAGTAGGCATGCACTGTGGGCTCAAAGACTTTCCAACTAAGTGACAACCTTGGGAATGTGTTATGAGCACACAAAACATCACGTAGGAATGACACCATATGAAATGGAGGAGCAGTGCTTGGTTGTGGTGTCTGGTCTTGACCGATTCTAATACTGAGTTGTTTTGAGATGATGGCTCCCCAATTAAACACCTTACTCCACATAACCACATGGTATGAAAAAGGAAACTAGACTTCATAAAAATGAGAGAAATACTTCTCTGCTTACATTTTTCATAGTAAAAACATTGCATACATGTAAGGATCCCTTAGCCCTATGATAAAATATGTTCCTACTAACCTGTTGAAAAAATTATTTTCTTCCTTCCACCAGTTCCAGAGATTTTACTAGTGTCACAATTCTGTTAAAAGGCGATTACAAAATCCTTATTAAGGTATTCCTCATGCTCTAGGAATTCGTAATATATATTAATATCCTGTGGGAGGAAAGACCCAATACATTCCCCTTGGCCATTGATAATTCTACAATTTCGAGGGTCAGTGTGATTGATGACCCATTCTATTAGATATACACATGGAAATATCAGTGCCCTAGAGGATACTGATAGCAACCTGGACCTTATAATAAACAAGGGTGTTGTCTAACTGTTTTATGAAATGGATTTTTTCGTCAGAATCCGCTGACATAAATATGCACAAAATCACTATTTGTTTTTGTTTAAAGTCCATTTCTGAATGCAGAAATGGATTTGGAATGACGAAAAATACCTAGGACACTCGTAATATACCGAAATAATCACTCAAACATGTGGATCTAACAATTTCTTGTTGGATTTCAGGCAAATGTTCCCGGAAAAAATTACCATAAAAGAATCATTTCATAGAACGTTTAAACTATGGAATAAACAATAAAAATACATCGTCAACTTCTCTAGGTTCTAGGTTGTTGTGGGGGGTTGATTAAGGATATTCTTGGTCTTTGAACTTAATGAATAAGTCATTCCAGAAAGGAATTGGTACCTGAGTGACAACTCTGCCTCCTATGCACGTCTTTGTGTCCCAAAATGAGGGCACATGTGTTGAGATATTCCTTGATGGGATTCTAATGAGTGTTTATGTTCCCTTTGATGTGGAGGGTTCTTCTACTTGCAAGGGTGCATAACTAGAACCGGATTTAGCGCCCCTTGAAAGGCTAAGGCATAAATCAATATTTTTAATGGTTCATATTTACTCTCCCTCGTGATCAAACGATTAGGATTAGCTCTCATCGACAATTGGAGAGAAGCGTATGCGTGGGAACTTGAAAGGCTAATTGATCTGGCCGACACTTTACGAGTTCATCGACATCAGCAGACGTAAGCACATACATATTATAACAGTTCACCAAAACCCTCCGACTGCCGATGGTTATCCATACAATGGTGACGTGGAACTGACGTACTTAGCTGCTGTGGTGGTTGACGTGGTGTTTACGTGGCGATGATGCACTATGAAAGCTGATGTGGCATCTATGAAAGTTGACGTGGCATCTAATGTGGCAGTTGTGAGTCTCCGAATGAAACCCTTTCCTTTGATAAGTTTAACGGCCATGATTTCTTTACTCTCTTAATCAGACAGTTGATAGAGATACTTCAAACCTTCCACTATCAACGACTCGATGTTGATTTATGAGTTTGTTCTCATGCATGGGATTTCGACTGACTTCGATGGTTGCATCAAGAGATCAGCATAACACATTGCTACTTGATAGCTCTCGACGTTGATAATACGATCGACATGTGTTATAAAACTCTATCAGGTCGGGCCTTTTGGCCTTTTTTTTTGTTCCTTCCCCTTTTGGGCTCTTTTTAGAAAGCAATCTTTTAAAGTCCTTTGTGAATTATTCCTTTTTATTGGTTATCCCACCTTACATAGATATGTGTGTTTCTTAGCTAGAGTTTTTCTTAAGCTTTATGGCTTAAAAAATGGTTAAAGAAAACAACAAAACAAAAATGTAAAGTTAAAAAAAAAACCAAAAATGCCAAAGAATCTAAAACAAATGACAGAAGATCAAAAAGTCAAGAATAAAAAAGAAAGTGCTACCCTAAAATGTCAAAAATTTTAAGGGTATAGTGAGTGCTCAAGAGAGCAATAACCTTCGGACAAACTTTCCCTGCACATTATGTGGCGAGTATGGGAATTATACTCACCACTACCCTTAAATCATGGATTTCAAAAGGATGAAGGAATTTATGAACACTCAAGGGCCCTTGGCCCCTTAGGGTACCTTGTTGGCTCAACAAAATTTCCCTTAACCTTCGTCTCCAATAATATTACATAACCCCTTCCTCCAACAAACAGTTGTCACTACGCAACAAGAAACTGGGCCCTCCGCTTAGCCAATAAGACAATATCCAACCCCAGGACAAGCTCAAGCCAAAAATTCTTCTAACCATAGCATCCTCATGAACATCGCAGATATCCATTTGCAAACCCACAACTGTTAGTATTATATTCCCCTTGACTTACCTCCAACCATGTTAGATTCCACGTAATCACCAACTAGTACACCTTTGATTAGTCCATTTCATAGTGGTGACAATACTCCAAGGGTACTAAAGGAACCTCTATTGTGCACCTCTCATAACCCACATGCACGTGAAACTCAAAACTATTGCATCGTGGATGAACTAGCTCAATCCCCTACAAGCATGTTCATGCTCGAGGTCTTGTGAAATTGTCCGTCATAAGGAAATCTATGATATTAGCATTGGGGGCATTCAACTCTTCCAATTCCCGCCATATTACATTTAATTTAGATAACTATGAACCTCAACTCCCCTCCTTGGTTGCTTTCCAAATCCTAGTCAAAGTTTGGAACATTACCATTCACAAGTGCATTGTCGATGAGGGAGCCTCTGCTTGTTGCACTATGTCCAAAAACATCTAGTACAAGCTAGGCTCCCCTAAGATGACCCCTTTTTCTATCACCCTCTGGGTCTATGATGGCCACCCATTTAACCTGAAGGGATTTTTCAAAATGTCCTTGTAGATCTAGTGGGAAAAATGGTCTTGATGGACATCAAGGTCATAGAATACCCCTTGGACTACAACATTCTCCTTGGTTGTAGATACATGTACATGATGAAGGTAGTCATTTCATCTGTGTTTCACACCAGGATATGCCCTCATAATGGGAAAGAGTTTATGCTCGACCAATTGACACATTACAAACCTCAAACCATTGCAAATTTGGATAACATCCTTCACCTCATTGGAGCACAACCAGAATGCCCATCTTTCCTGGAAATAGGTCTAGGGATATTCCAAGACCCCTCTCTCCTTAATACATACCAGGGTGAACCACCATGTGTTCCACCCTCGGGTTCTACCCAAGTATGCATTATCACTTTTGTTATGAAAGAACCAACTTCCCCGTCTACTCCTCAGACACCATCCATGAATTACCAAACCACGTCTTTGTTGGCCATTCCTCACCCCCTAACCCAGATCTTGTTCTTATACCCACCACTAAGAGTTATGACATACCAGGTAGGAACTACACTCATGATTCCCAACACGATGTTAGCAATACCTATGTGGTATCTTGACTCATCATCTATTGTACTACTACCTACAATTCCACCTCAAACAATCACATTACCTGTGTATACCCTAGTTAACCCATTAATTCCACAACCTGGTCACACAGTTGGGGGAGATAATCTAAACATTGGAGGCATGAAGAAAAATGTTGGGGGAAATACTTTGACCACTCATAGATTACAACCCCCTTATGCTCTTTGTGAAGAATGAGGTCAACCAATGAACTTGTGTCCCATTCTTCAAGAGTTAAGGAACCTCATCCATCTACCCCAAACAACCCCATTGGACTCCTGGACTCCTGACCAATGTCACATCGTCACTTGGTGTTTTACATTCATACATCATACTACCAAAAAAACTTGCATAGGGAACAAGTGCCATGTCCTCTATTTCTTCCTGCATCTTTGGACATGTTCAATGGTTAGCCTTACTCCCATAGGATTTGGTACCTTGAACAGTTTGCAATCATGCATGTTGAAATGATTCAGGACTGTTTCAATGTACTTTCTCTCATTTAGCCAAATCTTTCTAACTGTCTGATCTCTCTTGATATCCATTCCCAAAATGAAGTTCGATGCACCGATATCTTTCATGTCGAACTTGAAGGACAACTTCATCTTCACCTCCTTTGTTGCATCCATGTTGTTTCCGACCAACAACATGTCATCGACATACAAAGATACATATATGAAACACCCACCTTCTTCCTTGGAATATACATAGTGATTAGCCTTGCTTCTCAAAAATCCCAAACTAAGCATGTATGTGTCAAAATTTTGGTACCACATCCTTGGTGGTTGTTTTATACCATAAAGGAATCTCTTCAAATTGCATACCAGATCCTTCTTTCCCTTTACAACAAATCCTTTAGGTTGTTTCACGTATAATTTTTCTTCTTGGTCCCTATGTAGGAATGTTTTCTTCACATCCATTTTCTCTATCTCAAGATAAAGTACTACAACTAGAGACATTAGTATTATAATGGAAGTTATTTTTGCAACAGGGGAACAAATATCACCAAAGTTGATTCCCTCGAATTGGGAATACCCTTTCGCTCCTATTTGATCCTTGAATTTGTCGACTTGACCTGCTATGTTCAACTTTTTCTTGAACACCCACTTGCTACCGACATGATTCATCCCATTAGGTAGCTTTACCAAATCCCATGTCTCATTCTTGTGCAAGGATTCCATTTCTTCGACCATGGTGTCGATTCAACTTCCCTTTATCGATTCAACTTCCTCCTTGACTGACTTGGGTTCCTTTCTAGTGGAAGATAACACAAATGCAAAATAGAAATCAAGTGGACTATACTTTTTAGTTGGTTTCCATACTCATTCATACCTCCGTACAACCGAAGTTAGTTGTTCCACCTCTTCATCTGATTTAGTCAACTCATATGAATCATGTTCATCATTCCTATGCTCAAAGACCAACTTCTTTGGTTCTTTTACCATTTGAGCTGCTTCAATATTAGAGTTTCCACCTACTTCCATGAATATAACATCTTCAATACATTGTCTTTATTAAAAACGGATCCCATAGTTTATATCCTTTCAGTGCATCCTTGTATCCCATGAAAATACACTCTATTGCCTTATTGTCTAGCTTGTTCCTCTTCTCCTTGGGAACATGCACAAATGCATCACATACAAAGAATTTGAGATGTGACAATGAAGGATTATTACCAAACCATACCTCATCTGAGTTGAGTCAACTAGCATTGATGAAGGAGGCTTATTTACCAAATATTTTGTAGTGTCAACTACCTCTACCTAGAACATTTGTGCAAGCCTTGCACCACTAAGCATGCTCCTTTCCTTGTCCATCAACATCCTATTCATTCTCTTAGGGAATCCATTTTGTTGTGGGGTATATGGTGTGGTATTTTGGCATGCTATGCCACACTACTTACAGAACTGCTCAAAGTCCTTTCCACATAATTCACCACCATTGTCAGTTCTTGACACCTTAATCTTTTTATCTATCTAGTTTTCCACAAGAGATTTAAACTCTTTGAATTTCTCGAAAACCTATGATTTCTTCCTTGAGAAATGTATCCATGTCTTCCTGGAAAAATCATCTATGAAGGAAATATAATACAATGATCCACCAAGTGAAGGGACCACCAGTACATGCCTAAACATGCCACTATGAATTAATTCCAGAATCCCCTTTTCCCTTGTTTCTCCATATGGGAACTTTACCCGATTTTGTTTTCCAAATATGTAATGTTCCAAAAAAATTATTTCTAGATTACAGTCGGGAAAACCTTCAACCATACCTTTTTTTGTGCATAGCTCGAAGTCCTTTTTTTCCAATGTGTCCAATCCTTTGGTGCCATAACATGGTCAAGCCAACTTGACAAAGAACAATCGAGTCAGTGGGAATAGACTTGGCTCAAGTTGAGTCGAGTTGAGTTGAAGTCACAGTCGAGTTGGATTCAGACACAATGTTGCATCTAGTCGAGTCAACACTCCCTAACAACTTGTATAGGGTTCCAATCCACACTCCTTTCATTAATACCATTGCTCCCCTGACCATTTTTCATGTATCCTTCTGAAATAAAGTATGCACACATGCATCACTCATCATGCAGACAGATGCCATATTTCTTACCAAACTTGAAATATGTATCACACCTAGAAGGGTTTGACTCTTCCCATCTTGTAGTATCAATCAAACTCAGTCTCGTCTGACAATTTTGGTGGTCGATTTGTTTCCCAAGAACACATATCCCCCTTCATATCTCTCACTGTCACAAAACCATTCTCCATAAGGTGTCATATGAAAGGATGCACCTGAGTCTATCAACCAAACATCATGATCCAACTATGTACTGGTCGATGCTAGATACACATCACCTCTTTTATCGAGATTTTTCCTTCTCTTAGTTGATTGTTTCTTGTCAGATCCAAGACCAATCTCATTCACTTTCGACTAACAATCTCTTTTGTAGTACCCGACTTTAATGCATTCCCAACATCTTCTCATCGAAGGAACTAGGGATTTAGATCTACCCTTCGACTTATACTTTCTACCATACAATTTTCCTTTATCTCCGTCAATTGATCGACCTCTCACCATCAAGGCATCCTTGGTCGATGCTTCCATGTTATTTTGTCTCACTCTCCTGACAACAAAGATTCAACCATGTCTTCAAGTGTTAATGTGGTTGAATTACTCCCTATAGCCATGACTAAGCTATCCTAGGAGTTTGGAAAAGAACATAACAAGATTATACATTTCTCCTCCTTAGTGATTTTAATATGCACATATAATAGTTGGTTTATTGTAATATAATAGTTGGTTTATTACAATATTGAATGAATTAAGTTACTCTATTACAGAGCTCCCATCACTCATCCTCAAAAGATACAACTTATTTCGAAGAAACAACTTATTTACCGAGGATTTCGACTGGTACAATCTTCCCAACTTGTCCCACAGTTTCTTGGCCAAGTATTCACCTGAGACATTCAACAACACCGAATTCACAAGACAAATTCGAATCTTACTCCTTTCACTTATTTTGAGTTTTCCCATTCTTCCCTTGACATACCCATCAGAATGATTCCAGGACTTACGACTGCCCATTGTTCTTAATTTACAAGGAGATCTTCCATCTTAAGCTTCCAAAGCTCAAAATTCTAGCCATTGAATTTTTTGGTCACTATTCTCAAACCGCCTGCCATTATTTCAAGCATAGCTTTAAATATCTATGACTTACGACTCCCACTAGACCTAGGCTTAGCTTAGATCCAATATCTTCTTAACCTTTCTCTGATACGACTTGTATAAAGCAACAAACAAGCTATGATACCAAATGTTGGGAAAACTATCCCTTACACTAAAGCAACCAGGAAAGAGAAGACATATTCAAAGCATAAAATAAATGACAAACACACAATACACATAAATTTTACCCTGGAAACCCAAATGGGAAAACCATCATTCCTTGAGTGTTTTTCTCTCTTATTGTATTATTCATTAATTGAATAAAGAGTTGAATGACTAACATTGGTCCACGAGTAAGACATAATCACCATCACACTCTCTTTCTTTACACAAGATCAACCCTGGAGCAAATTTGGCTTGCATCTACATGACCAACAACCCTAACGTGAATATCAACTTAATACAATTACAACATGGCTTATTTATAGGATTTTCTACATGCAAAACCCAAAAATGGTTACAGATCCATGCAGATGATTGGTTGCAATCCCATGAATATTGGGATTCTATTATAGTAAACTATTTGTCCATTTACCAATATACTTCCTAGTTGACCTCCATTCAGTCTTCAGTTAGTTTCCACTCCACCTCGTGTCGACCTCCTATTGGTTGACCCTTCAACTTCCAGTCGATCACTTCAACCTTCAAATTTCTCATTGGTATTTTTGAGTTCGACTTTCCTGGTCGATCGCTTTGACCTCGACATAACCATTAGCTTGATTTGACTCGTCAGTCAACTTATCACGCACTCGATCCACCTTGAATAAACAATCAGATGATTGTTCTTTTGTTGCAAAGAATATAACAACCCAACATTCGCATCCATCCAATCCCATTCTTCCTGCTTGACATCAATGGGTTTATTCTTTCTCAACATGATTGAAACATCCCTCTTAATAAATACATACTCCACCTTCATCTTCCATACATTGAACGTTTCCATCATAGGCTTCTCAATCTCCATCCTTGTCACCAATCCCATATATTTCTACTAGAAATTTGGCTTCCTCAAGCTTCAATGGGTGTCTTCACAATCTGAGAATGTCTCCCACCAAGACAAAACACCTACATCACCCTTCATAATTGCAATGAAAGACAAAACCATTGCTCAACTATGCAACTTCAGTGATGCATCCACTACTTCAACAATTCATCTCCTCATAGAGAGAAAAAACTTTCAATCTTCCTAGCTCTAAGAGAAATCATGTCAAATTATAAATCTCCTTAGGCAAAACCAACCTAGCACTCCATGCCACAACAAAAGATCCCACCAAATGGAAATTCTCTCCCCATCTCAGATACTATTTGTTGGCACAAAGGCACACTACTTGCTAAATTTAAGATGAGCTACTACAATACAACAATATACCAACCCCAATGTTAAGTTAGGATGATAAACGATAAAGGGAAATAATCAAAAGGAAACTATGTATAAAGGAGACCATATTATTCTCAAGAGATAATGATAACACAAGAGAAAAATCATATAATATGGTGATGGGTTATCGTATGGTTGAAATATATTTTTATATATGCAACACACATACATCATTAATACAACCTCATCTCAATTGGTTGAATCATCCACCCAATGCATGTTGCTGACAGGTAAGCAATAGGTCACAGGTTCAAATATGGTCCATTATCTTAGGGTTACTTGTTGCTATTGTGGTTGGTGGTTGAGCCACCCTCCATTTGGATATTCTACGGAAGAGGCAGGGATCCAACGAGCTTTTCCTTGGAAAAATTTCCCAAGGGTTAGCTCAACTGGTTGAACCATTTCCCCAAGGCATGTTTCCAATGGGGAGGCCATATGTTACAAGTTCAAATCCAGTCGAGTTTCTCAATGTTACTAACTACTATTGTGGTTGGAGGTTGAGCTTTCATGCATTAGGATGTTTCAAGGAATATGGAGGAATCTTGCAAGGTTTTCCTTGAGGGGGGGAACCCAAGGGTTATTTCCATTCGTTGAACCATGTACCTAAGGCATGATGCCAACAGGGAAGCCATAGATCTTAGGTTCAAACTCTAGTTGAGTCCCTGAGGGTCATTGTTTGCTATTATGGTTGGTGGTTGAGTTTCCCTCCATTTGAATATTATGGGGAAGAGGGGGATCTTGCAAGGTTTTCTTTGGAATATATATATATATATATATATATATCATAAGGTTAGCTTGATTAGTAAATGAACTTGTGCTAAGAAACCAGAGAACCTAGGATCAAATTTCATCGAGTCCTATGAGGTTATTAGTCTCCTATGTCACTAGTAATGAGTCCCCTTTCATAAAAAATTCCAAAAAAAAGGAAAAAAAAATAGCCAAAAACTAAATTATATTGTGTATGAGAGTGGGATGAAATTATTTCCTCTCTAAATATAATGGTATTAATCATCACTAACCCCCAACACACACACATATAATCATTTTCAATATCCATATATGACACATAAATTTCCAAATATCCACTTGATTTTGGGATCGGGTGATGGCCTAAAAATATCTATAACTTTATTCCAAGCACCAAGTAATTTACAATGGTTTATGCCAAAGTTCACATCTAGCAAATAACATAATTTTTATGATACCAAATCATAATACATAAAAATATTTACAACGATTTTTTCCCTTATTAGTCCCTTCAGGATGCAGGGACTTTATAAATCACTTTGCTACCATTTTAATTTGTTTTCACATAAATCTATATACATATCAATTTTTAAGCCTAAGTTGGGATTTAAAAATATAAAACACGCTTTTTCTCCACCAATCAAATATACGAATGCTTTTCCTCAATGAATTAACTAATTATTTGTCTTATTTGGCTTCATATCGAGGCATAACTAAGATAAATTTCAGATAATTCACCAACTTTCTATATTTCATTGCTCTAAGGTCGATTAATGCTATGAATCACTTAGCATTAGTTTCATTGTTTTGTCTTAGCATCTTATGTTACCTAAGTTCGGATTGGTAAACTTAGGTGAAATTTATTTTGTGTAGATGGCGAAGGCTTACCTATCTTCTTGAATTTGGCTTTGTTGTCCTTTGCTACTCTTTCCAAGACACTCCTCTTGCCACGAGCCACCTCCTAGAAATGTCCTTCATTGTTCTTTCTCACATTTAAGCTAACTTGCTATGACAAAACTTCATGGGATATGGTGGTGTCTTCTTCATTTCCCTTCATGTACCAACTCCTTAATCACCCTTTACTACCTTCTTCATCCCCCTCCTTCATCGCCCTTTACTTCCTTCTTCATCCCCATTCGTGTATCCCTACTTTATCGCCCTTGTATTTCCTTCTTCAACATGTTTTCTCTTCAATTGGTTTGATTGGGGCATGTAATTTATTGTGAGGGATTTGTCACCACTACTTGTGATGACTCTCTATCAAATGGAATTTATCCAGTTCTTCAATAGCCAACCAACAGTGCATAATAACATCAACAATAAAAGGAATCGGAGTTGGAAAGCTGATAAGATTCATTCATCAACAAACTTATCTAAATAGATTGAAATAGAGGTTTGTATCTACAATTTTATGACCTAAATTTTTATATTATTAACATAAGATTATAATTACCTCTTCAATTTAGTGATGTTTGTTGGAAAGTCTTTATCCGCTTGATTTTCGGCTATGGAATCCATTAGGATTGATCCATGGTAGCCTTGAAAGAACAACATATTGTTGGATACACAAAATAGATAAATGTGAATTTCATTTATTCATCGATATGATACACATATATATACATTGACGTGACCATTGGATTCATCTTCTTAGATCTCTTGGACTCCTTTCCAATGTTACATTGTCACTTGGTGTTTTACACTCCTTAAAGTGAATGATATTGTAACCCTTGTGGATTAGGTTTCCAACATTCCCCCCCTTAAACCAAAGGGGTGTATATGAGTCCAAGATGAGAGATAATATCTACAAGTGGGAAGTTGAAATATGGAAGTGTTCAGCTGCTGATGGTTGAATGTTCTCTCTAAATTTGGTGGTTTTGGGAGGACCACAAACCGAATGGATAGCAGAAGTCGATGTCTTCTACTAAATCATGATGGTGGTTTAAAGAGGACGAAAAACCAATTTGGTGGTTTAAGGATGACCACAAACTCTAGAACCCTGTTGTAGGCTCAATGGTTCCCAAAACATTTTCTAAGTTTGCTAGAAGTTGAGGCTGATGTCTTATGCTAATTGGAGGTTCTTTCTATGTTTCTTTAAAGATGACCATAAACTGTGATGTAGAAGAAGTTGAATGTCTTCTACCAAATGGAGGTTTAAGAGAAACCACGAACTGTTGTCTAGCAGAAGTTGTAAGTCTTCTACTAAGTGGTGGTTTAAGGGTGACCAAAAGCCAATAGTGTCCGCTTGTTACACTCTCTTGTTGTTTCTCGACTGATACGACTTCAAAACTAGAAGCTTGATTGTCAATCGTTGATGTTGTTCCCCCCTATTAGGGACAAAGTGGAAAGACAAAAATATGTCCACTGTAATATGCGTCAATACTCGACTGTAAATTCTTCAATATGAATAACATATCTTCTTGACTATTGATGACCATCTCCAAGAAGTCATCCACCCATAATGGTTTTTTACTCTTGTATTTTTCTTGTTGTCTATCTAAATGATGATTTTGTTTTCCACAATGCTTGCAAGGATGAATATCAAAGCACTGATATTCCATCTGGCCAACTCGCTGACAATGTTGGCATATTAGGATTTGCTCTTGAACTAGAGCAGGTGAATCTGAACTTTCTTGAAACAATCCAACACTATGAAACTGGATCGGTTTGGTGTAATATGGATTATGAAAGATGACATCCTTTTCATATCCAATACTTGTTCTATGCTTGTTTTTCCTGATTTCTTCCCAAGGTCTGATGATTCGCTTGGAAAGAGGAAGTCGATATTTATCTCTACTTGAATATGGAGCTGGCTCACTGAATGGCTCCCGCACTGGCTATTGATCTGAATCAACATCATCATCTTCCTTATGTTCGAAAAAAGGGTTTTGAACAGTGATTAGTTCATAATTTTATCGAAGATTCTTTCTCTTAAGTGCGTCGTGAAGAAGACGAGTTTGGGTTTCTAGCAGTGTTGCTTTGGCTTGCGAAACTTGTTAGTAGGTTACAACAAACTACAAAGTTTCTTTGTCACATAAGAGATGATTAGAGTTTTCAGTAACTCTAATAGTTCCTCAAATCGAGCCATTTTAAAGACATAAATAGATGTCACGGGGTTTTGTTGCAACTCCACCCACGAATAAGGGTGTCGACTTCTACCAAAAATGACCCCAGTTACATAGAAACACAATTGAACTTATACAAATATACCTTGAGTCTGAAGTTGTATGGATCTTTAGTGTCATCTCTAGTTCTTCAAAGAACCACCAACTTCTCTATCTTCTTTTCAAAAGCTTCTTCTTGTTCTCGGGAAGAAATCAAAGACGAATACCAACTCAATGCAAAACCATTCACAATACATCATACAACACGAAACACCTGAGAAAATATCATTACAAAGTGCACGCCATATGCCAAGACCATCACCGATTATCAAAGGAGTACGTTACAGAAATAACCTTCGATGCTGCTATGGTGACAGATCAACCACCAAACATAGAAAACGCAACAAAGAAACCATCCTCGATCTCAAGGGTGCCCGAGAATAAGAATAAGGATCGATGTCGAACAAAGGTTACTTGCGGGATCTTATGGTCAATTGCAGTGCACTGGATCTGATAAAATAGGGCAAATTTCTCATGGTCGATTGGACTTGTATAGATGCCAACAACCTTTAAAATGCCAATGGTCATGCAAGAATGCTGAAAATGGAAACTAGGGAAACGATCTAGTGACTACAACCATCGATAAGTTCTTGTGCTTGATAGAATGGTTCAAAAATTAGCTAATGGTCTGAGAACTAGAATTTCTCGAAATTCTTGGTGTGTGATAATGTAGTCCACTCTCATCACACCATTTGATACTAGATGTAGGGTTTGTGCCAGAATCAACTTCTCGATATGGATCAGACTCAACAAAGGAGAAATATTTGTGTAACACCCTGACTGTTATATATAACACAAGGAAACGGGCTTAATAAATGATGAGGAAAACATATTAACCGAATTTCTAAAAGAAGTCTGGCAAATAGTGAATCGTTGAAAACAATTTGGGACCAGTTCAATTTCTTAAGTGATTTTGAAAACCAGATCGAGTTGAAATGACTTAGGTTCGTCCCTTTAAACCCTGTGTGTTTTGACTGTAAGTACAGATCAATCCTCCTGGAATGGTTCAAAAATGGGTATCATTGTCTATCCACATGTTGTCAAGGTCAACATTGTGTGAGAACAACAACTTCCATGTTGTGGCATTGGTCTTGGATGTGCTCTTTTCATAGACTTTTTTTTCTGGCCATGGAGGAGACGTCGTCATCTTGAGAGAAATACTCAGAGCACGTTTATTTTAAGTTACATGCGAACCACTCTTTTTCGGCAAAAGGCCCAGATCACTGCTAACGTATGTTGGTGGATCAATAAAAATTGGTGTTGCTTGATCAATGCCTAGTGAAATTGCTGGTGGGTTCTGAAACAAATCATCAGATGGTGGACACAAACGCATGGGTGTAGTGTCGTAGAACCTTAATCTGATGGGAAATTGCATTTAGTTGTTTTTTTCATTATCTTATATTGACGTTGACATGAACTATCACCATATTGATGAAATACTGCATGGTCAAAATCTCGGACGATATGGGAACCCTTATTTCCGACAATGAAAGGAATGACTCCAGTAAGGCCATGTTCTTGAAAAACGTGATGCCTGAGTTTTCTGCATTCAGTTATCTTAGTTGTTTCAACTGTGTAACTGTAGCTTCCATGTGTTGATCAATCACTGCCATGTTTCTTTTTCTATCCGTTGCATTAGTATTTTATTTTAGCTATTTAAATGTTAGGTTGATTTGCCATCAAAAATATTTTTTTTTGTGAATGAGTGTGGTGATAGAGAAAGACTCTTAGTTGATTGTTAGAGAGATCTTTCTTTGGAATTTTGTGGAACAGAGGATGCTCTGTTTCCCTCTTTGATTTACAGTTGTAACAAAGGTACTCTGTATCTCTTTTTATTTTAGAAATAAAGCATAGACAATAGTATTCAGAAACAAAGTAGTTTTTTCCTGAGTGTGAGGTCTATTGTTGTAGTTTTTTTTATTGATATTCAGTTTTTTGTATTCTGTCATTTTTGTGAAGATGTTTAATCAGGGTCTGCATTCTTGTGAACACATAATTTTTTTTATTCAGATCCTTCATTTGGTATCAGAACAGGGTTTGTGGTTGTTTGCAGCCAGAAGAAGGAGATAATGGCCCAAAATAACAATTCAGTCTAGTACCAGATTCCTCTTTTCTGTGGGGAAAATTATGAGTATTGGAGTGTGAAGAAGAGAACTTTGCTCATCTCACAAGATTTATGGATGCTTGTTTCTGCAGGGTACACAGAGTCAGCTGATCAAGATGCTTATAATGCATTATTAGTTGACCAAAAGATAGAATTGAAGGAGAATAGGAAAAGGGATGCTAAGGCTTTGTTTCTTCTTCAAACAAGAATTGATAGCTCTGTGTTTCCAAAAATAGTAGAATGTGGAATTTCCCATAATGCTTGGGAAACTTTGGAAAAAGCTTATAAAGGTTCTCTCAATGTAAAGGTTGTTAAACTCCAGATGTTGAGATGATATTTTGAGTCTCCATCTATGAAATAAAGTGAAAATGTTGAATTTTTTATCACTAGAGTTCGGAATATTGTAAATGCTATTCATGTTCATGGTGAAATACTTGAAGATAGGAAGATTGTTGAAAAGGTTTTAAGAAGTCTTCCCAAAAAGTTTGATCCAATTACTATTGCTATAGAAGAGTCAAGGGATTTATCTCAGCTAACCCTTACTGACTTATTTGGTAGTCTTCAAGTTCATGAAAACAGGTTGAAAAAGAATGAGGAACCTTTTGATTAAGCTTTTCAAAGTAAGTTGAAAGTTGATGAGAAGAAGAAGCAACTTTCAACTGCCATGACTGAAGCTTCTATTCCTTTTTTTAGAGGAGGTAGAGGTCATGGCAGAGGTAGAAGAAAAGGTGGTCGAGGTAGAGGAAGAAGCAACATCTTTGGCAGAGGCATTTTTCATTGCAACTATTGTAATAAAGATGGTCACCTTGAAAGCTATTGCTTTAAGAAGAAGAGAGACACCTCTCAAGCAAATTTCAGCAAGGAAGAAGGTGAAATCTCTCAAACTTTGTTTCTTACAAGTAATTGCCTTGAAGCTAAAGATGATTTTACATGGTATTTAGATAGTGGTTGTTCAAATCATATGACTGGAAACAAAATTATGTTTGTAAAGTTGGATGAGAGTATGAAGGGAAAAGTAATTTTTGGCAATAATAATGAAGCATATATAATGGGTAAAGTTACCCTTGCCATAAAAGTCAAGAATGGAGGTGTTATGTATGTACAAGATACTTTGTTTGTTCCAAGTTTAAGACACAATTTGATTAGCATAGGGAAACTAAACTCTAAAAATAACAAGATTGTTTTTGAAGGAAGGTTTTGTAGGATTTCTAACAATATTTCCCTAGTTGTTGAAGTTCCTATGACAGAAAATATGATGTTTTTGATGAGAATTGAATCAAATGTAACTTGTTTGAAGACCTTAGTTGATGTGTCTTGGCTTTGGAACAAAAGGTTAGGTCACCTTAATTTTGGATCTTATTCTATGCTGCAAAAGAAGAATTTAGTAAGAGGTTTAGCCTCTTTCACAAATCTTGGTAACAAGTTATGTGAAGGTTGTGTAATAGGGAATCAACACAGAGATAACTTTCATTTTCAGCAATTTAAAGTAGCAGCGCCTTTGGATTTAGTACATGCAGATATTTGTGGCCCAATGCAAACTTTGTCCCTTGCAGAAAACAAATATTTCCTTCTTTTTGTTGATGACTTTTCAAGAATGTCCTGGGTTTATTTTCTAAGTGAGAAGTCTCAAGCTTTTAGTTTTTTTCAAAAATTTAAAGCACTTGTTGAGAAGCAATCAAGATACTATTTGAAAGTCTTGAGAACTGATCGAGGTGGAGAATTCACCTCCGATGAATTCAAAGAATTTTGCAATTTACATGGCATCAAGAAGGAGTTAACTACTGCATATACTCCTCAACAAAATGGAGTAGCAAAGAGAAAAAACAGAACAATTGTAGAGATGGCTAGATGTATGTTAAAAGAAAAGAGTTTGTCAAACATGTATTGGGCATATGCAGTACATACAACTGCATATATCCTCAACAGAAGTCCTACAAAGATGGTAAAAAATTCTACTCCTTATGAAGCTTGGTTTTGTAGAAAACCAACTATTTCTCATCTAAATTTTTTTGGGTCTACATGCTTTGTTCACATTCCTGCACAACAAAGAAAAAAATTAGATGGAAAATTAGTGAAATATATTTTCATTGGATACTCAGAAGAAAGCAAGGCTTACAGTTGTTTTGATCCACTTACTAATAAACTTTATGTTAGTGGGGATGTGATCATTGATGAAGGGGGATTTTATCAAAAGAATGAAGGAGAAGATAAAGAGATTACCCCACATATTGAAAATTTGATTTTTGATAACAATGATCAATCTTTGCAGCCCTCCGTTGTAAGAAATGCAGGCTCACCTTCAAGGAGTTCTCCATCAAATTCATCTTCATCTTCTCCGTCAACCAGATTTTAGGTTGATACTCAAACAACACCTCCATCTAGTCCTCCTAGAAAAACAAGAAGTTTGAAAGAGATTTATGGGACATCAAGGTATGCTAATGATCATTTTGCTCTTGTTTCTTCTGATGTTGAGCCTGCCAACTTTAAAGAATCTTGCTTTGTTGAGCCATGGGTGCAAGCAATGGAGGATGAAATGTCTCAAATACAGAAAAATGACACATGGGAGTTAGTTGAACTCCCTCATGGAAAATCTTTCATTGGAGTAAAGTGGATTTACATGCTGAAATTTAATATGGATGGAAGCATTTCAAAACACAAGGCATGTTTAGTTGCCAAGGGGTATGTGCAACAAGAAGGCATCGACTATGAAGAGACATTTTCTCATGTAACAAGAATGGAAAGTGTAAGAACCTTTCTTTCCATAGCATCTCAGTTAAAACTAATAGTTTATCAAATTAATGTTAAATCTGCTTTCTTAAATGGATATTTAAAGGAAGAAGTTTATGTTGAACAACCTCAAGGTTTTATTGTTGAAGGTAAAGAAGATAAGGTGTATAGGCTTAAGAAGGCACTTTATGGTCTTAAACACACTCCTAGAGCTTGGTACTCTAGGATTGATAAATACCTTCATGATCGTGGTTTTGTTAAGTGTTATTCTGGAAGTGCAGTCTACAAAAAGGTCATTGGATCAGATTTTATTATTCTCTGCTTGTATGTAGATGACTTAATATTTATGGGCACCTCAATATCACTTGTGAAGGATTTTAAAGAAGAAATGAAATCAAAATTTGAGATGTCTGATTTGGGAGAAATGCAATATTTTCTGGGCATGCAAATCAGACAAATAACTGAAGGTATATCTATTTACCAAACCAAATATGTTGAAGACATGTTGAGGAGGTTTAACATGCAGAATTGTAAAGTTGTGAGTACTCCTCTTGTTGTTGGGAGCAAATTGATGAAAGAAGATGAATCTTCTCTTTGTGGTGCCACTCTCTATAGATCCATGGTTGGCAGCTTAATGTATCCGACCACTACTATACCAGACATTATGTTTTTTGTAAGTCTGGTTGCTAGGTTCATGAATCAACCTCATGAGTCTCATTGGCAAGCAGCTAAAAGAATACTCAGATATGTAAGTGGTACCATATTTTTTGGATTGTTTTATAATGCTACTAATAATTTCAATGTTGTAGCATACACAGATGTAGATTGGGAAAGTAGCTTGGATGATCGCAAAAGTACTTCAGGATATGCTTTTCTTTTTGGTGGAAATATTGTTTCCTGAAGCAGCAAAAAACAACCCACTGTTGCTCTTTCTACAACCGAAGCAGAGTACACTGCAACATCATCTACAAGAACTCAAGTCATTTGGATGGAAAGATTGTTAGAAGAATTGGGCATGGAAATTCGAAAAACCTATTAAAGTTTATTGTGACAATCAAAGCACAATCTCTATGACAAAGAATCCAGTTTTCCACAACAAGAGTAAACACATTGACATTCACCATCACTTCATAAGAGAGCTTGTCCAACAAGAGTTTCTCTTTTTTGAATTTTGTAAATCTGAAGATCAGCTTGCAAACATTTTTACGAAGGCTCTTCCAAAGGATCGATTGGAGAAACTCAGATCACAGTTGGGAATCCTCAAACTTGACATCAAGGGGGAGATTGGAAAACGTGATGCCTGAGTTTTTGACATTCAATTATCTCAGTTGTTCCAACTGTGTAACCGTAGTTTCCATGTGTTGATCAATCACTGCCATGTTTCTTTTCCTATCTGTTGCATTAGTATTTTAGTTCATTTATTTAAATATTAGGTTGATTTTCCATCAAAAAGAGTTTTGTTTGTGAATGAATGTGGTGATAGAGAAAGACTCTTAATTGATTGTTAGAGATATCTTTCTTTCGCATTTTATGGTACAGAGGATGCTATGTTTCCCTCTTTGATTTACAGTTGTAATAGAGGTACTATGTATCTCTTTTTCTTTCAGAAATAAAGAATAGACAGTAGTATTCATAAACATAGTAGTTTTTTCCTGAGTGTGAGGTCTATTGCTGTAGTTTTTTAT
>SNQJ01S0139142.1:14070-25254 GCA_010110895.2 Picea sitchensis | reverse complement strand
AAAAAAAAAAAAAAAAACACAGAGTGACAATTCAATTCAGAAATTGTTCTGAATCTTCTTAAAGTTTTCGCAAATTTCTAAATTCGTTACAGATTTTGGCTGTGGAAAGGGTAGACCGCTCCTTAAATAAAACAAGGGAAGCATAAAATCTTCTGATAGGCATCAATTCCCATGATTGTTTTAGCATCTGATAAACAAAAGGGGTTTTCCAGATTTCCTTAACTTTTTGATGTAGATAGATTACTTCCAGTTTGCGTTTTATTTTCCAATACATATATATGTGTATAATATATGAGTGCCCAAGTGATCCATAAGGTTCTTGCTATTTCGTATTCCTCTTCAATTCTTAAATGTAAAAGACAGGAAGTCTCTTTTAAGATGCATGATTGTTTGGAATTAGCGATACATTTAAATGTTTCCTTTCGGCACAAATTTACTCAACTCCGATTGCTCAAATTTAGATCTATTTAATACTTCAGTCACAGAAATAAACCCATATCTATGCATATTGGTCTTCTTCAAGCATTCAGAGTATCCTAACATTTCGACTTCAAATTAAACCTATCTGATTGCTCAAATTTAGATCTGTTTAATACTTCAGTCACATAACTAAACCTATATCTATACATATTGGTCTTCTAAAGAGTATCCTAGCATTTCAACTTCAGATTAAGCCTACCTTGTAGATGGATCTGCTCTCTTAAACTCGAATCGTATTTAAATAAATTGCCTAGTATTCCAGATTTTCGGGAAGGACCACTCCAGAATTTAGACTGTGATTGTAAAATTTAATACCATGATAGATATTATCCATTGAAAGAATTATTTTGATTTAGAACAAGTAGATGCATAGTATCAGTTACACACAAAACATCCAAGGACAAAGTAAGGAAAGGTTTACATATCTGAACCAGCTTGCGGAAAAACAAAGGGAACAACCACATTCCTCCCAACCGTAGAACAGGGCAGCCAAACTACTTGCCCGATTCACCCCCTAGCCTGACCATGAATCCATGAGGGCGAACTTGGAAAAGCTTCTCTTCAGCAATGTCTTACAGCTCCAACAGTTTTTTCCCTTGCCTCACACTCAAGCAGTGTTCATAACAGCAAGTAAATCAAAAGTCTCCTTTCCCCAACATACTTGGCAACGTCATGCCTCCTCTCATATGTTATTTATCATTTGCCCATGTCTTTTCCCTCCCTTGGGAATTTTCGCAGCTTTCTAAATCCCTGATTTTCAGGGGTTGCCAATGGCCAAATCACTGATTTGCCACTTGTAATAATCAACCCAGAGGTAGTTCCACATGTTCCCCACTCATGGAGTCATGGTCAGCTAAATTTAACATGGTTGTTCCATTTGTCCTCCTGCAATCAACATAAAATATTATGTTTCTATACAAGTGTCATAGTCAAATAGTTAGTTGGGTCAAATCAGGTCTCTGGCCAACAGTGAAAAATTAATTACAATTACCAAATTCGAAATTCGGAATTGCCATAAATGACAAAAATTTTCCAAATTCGAATTTACTAAAAACGGAAATAAATTTCCAGCAAATTTTAAATTTGAAAAATATTTTTTTTTTTTGAATATCACAACATCTATGCTAGAAATGTTTGTCAATATTGAAGAGTCTGCCAAAAAAATTGTTAAAAAGATATTTCAATGCAACAATGTAGAATACTCTAAACGATATTTCAATAGGATAAATTTCAATTTATACACTCCCCCCAAAAAAAAAAATCTTAAAATTATTACAGAAGTTGAAAAAAAGGTTAAGGCTAAGGCTATCTTCAGAAGTTGCAAAAATTTTCTCCAAAGCTAAAATATCTTCATTTGAGTTTCAAGAAGCTTTGAGCTTCAGCTTCTTGATGTAAATTCAAGATGTTCTTGAACTCTTCTATAACACCTCCTGTTGTTCTGAGTTTTTGCTAAAATCTAAAGTTTGCAATTGTGAATTTTTGAGTTTTTGCTAAAATCTAAAATATGCAATTGTGAATTTCTTAAGAAAGTATTGATTAATCAAAATATCTTAATTAATAACTCATATAAGAACCTTATAGTAATAAGTAGCAAGGAGATTGAATCCAATCATCTGGTCACAATCCATTCACTTCGTCCGTCGAAAGATACATGCCATCCTCAGATTATGAAAAATGAAAAAAATAGTCTCCTAAGCTATTAGCGCAGACCGAACTAATACTAATCAAAGAGAGAGGTTGTTAGGTCCATCTCAAACTAGTATTTTCACTTATAATGGGTATAATGATTGATGATTTCCGGTCATGATTAGATCTCCATGCGTGTCTTCTCAAAAAGCTTGGGCACCTACTATAACATACTGTAACAACAATCCAATGGCTACCTAAACTTTAGACAACAAAATTTTCATCAAACAATAGGCGATGTCTTCTCTAAAATGGCACCAAGAAATTGTTCCTTCGACTGCAACGAAGTTAAGAAAACTGTTGTCGTTGTTTCTAATATTTTCATTGCTTCCAAACTTCCAATGCACAAATGATGGTATCAATTAGGGCTTTCGATCTTTTGATGAAATGCACATGACAACGCTCATAGTCATCAGGGCATGTGTTAGCCTCGACACGCAAGGAAAATGATACTATCCATTTGTCGCTAATGAAAATTCCAAAAGCTAATGATACTATCCATTTGTCGCTAATGATAGCATCAGAATATTGTTTATTTATTTATTTGATTGCATATGGTGTGATAATGAAAATTCCAAAAGCTCTGAAACGTGGGCAATCACATTGGGCAGCAATGTCAAAGTTGAATCTGCGGCTTGAACCTTTGAGAGATATTCCAAATGCACTCTTTAATTTAACTAATGGTGAAAAGAATGATATACTCACTCATCATTTGAGAGCATTTTTAAATGTAAATGTTTACTCATCCTCTCAATAAAATAAATTCCTTGTATTGTCATGGACATGTTTTGATATGTTTTCTTCTTCGTTTGGAGATTCCAAGGCCAATCAAGTTAGTTGGGAAGGAGATTTCAAAGACAAATTCTATTTGTTCATTGTATTTCAGTATGGTTGTACATGCGTTTAGTAGTGAGTGTTCCATGCTAGTATGGTGTTTTTTTTTTTTTTTTCTGTCATGAGAACGATCACTACGTAAATGAAAAAAAATATCACAACCATGACACTGATCAGAAAATTTCACAACCATTTCATGTCATGGGAGCTTACATAAACTTCATTTATAAATATAAATATACTTACTCTGTATAGATGTTTTTTTTACTATGCAAGGGCTAGTTTCCTCATCAAAACTGAAACCGTGCCATGAAAGCATGGTAATGCTCTGTGCAATGTTGTGGTGGATGTGGTGAATTTAGACGAGTATTTCTTTATTGTTTGGTTGTGCTATCATGTGTTAATAATTAATATTCTAATGATTTGGGAGATGAGACGGCACTCTGCAACTTAGGTTTAGGGTTTTTGTCGCACTGTTACAAATTTTGCCCTGCTGCGGCTCATGACCATGAAGGAGGGAGGGTTGAAAGGCACCTCCTATAGCCAGGTAATGGCGAATGGAAGCCTGGGCGAGGGATCAAAGCGACCCTCTTTCGAGCCCCCCCCAGATCTACGTTCAAAGCTCGTGACTGAAGGACATTGCAAAGATATAGAGATGGATATTGATTCGGTTAATACGCCAACACCTGCAACAACGGCAATGCCATGGCTACCAGGCAAATGCATCCCACAAGCAATGCAAGCCCCAAAATATATCATCAGTTTACCATGCATTGAAGATCAAAATCAATATATGAGGGACTACGCCTTAGTGGGCAAATTCTTAGGGCTCTGGCCCTCAGAACGGGACCTGATCAAATGGATACAACACTGGTGGAAGCCAAAGGGACACTATGAACTGTAGTTGGGCTCCAAGGGATTCTTCACCATCATCCTGCACAACCTAGAGGACCGAAACCGCATTTTTGATGGAGGGCCTTACTTTTTCAACTCAGCAGGACTTTTCTTAAGGTTCTAAACAGAGAAATTTAGCCCTGAAAAGGAAGACTTTGCAGATGCACCAGTATGGATCAAACTATACTCCTTACCTCGGGAATTCTGGTTGGAGGAGGTTCTGGCAAGCATCGGTAACACTATTGGGGTTTATGTGAAATCATTGGAAGCCACAAAGCAGAGAAGATACACTTCATATGTGCGCATCTGTGTATACCTGAACATAGCCAAGCCGCTCTCGGGATCCATAATCCTAGAATACCACGACGAAGACTGGATGCAAACCATCGACTACGAACATATTTCGTTCAGATGTCGAAAATGTCATGAGCACAGACATCTCTTCAGAGAATTCCCCCTCAATGCTGCACACAAAGAGGGGAACTCAGAAGCTGGCAAAGACAAGGATGGCTTTGTTCAGGCTTCAGGGAAAAGAAGACAAACATGAAGAAAACATGCAATCTAGACAAACAAGGATCCGTCCAACCGCAATAAAAATGAAATACTACAAGATCAACCAGAGAATCCCTCGGACCCCAAGAACCCTAAAGAATTCCAGAAGGAGAATGCACCCCAACAAATAGGTGTAGGGAGTAAAGGACCACTACAGGAGAAGGATACAAGCAACTCGACAATAGATCCAGATATCAGATTGGAGGACCATGTGGAGCTAGAGGACGAGGATGCAGAGATGGATCTCTATGAGTAGGAACTAGCGGGAGTGGACCTGGAGCATCTAGAGCACGCCTATCGACACCAGAAACTGTACACCATACCCCCAGATCAACTGTGGAAAGTGCATAAAGTTTTCCTCAACTCCTCAGCTGGGTCCACAGCCAGATCCAACAAGGGTCTGGGAATACAAGGTAATCGGCCAAAGGGTAAGATCAAATCATAGAAAGACGAAAAGAAAAGAGGCAGGAAATCTACAAACAAGCTTATACAAGAGATAGGTCACTTCATGGTGAACTCCGGTCAAATCCACCTTATCTTGGACAACTTTCCCCCTCTCCCTTCCCCCTCTTCCTCATGAAGATCATCTCCTGGAATATAAGAATTCTCAACGGATGTAGCAAGCAAAAACTGCTACGAGATCTGATTTTGGTAGAAAAACCGGACATTATGCTACTCCAGGAAACAAAATGCACCACTAAAGACATAAACAGGCTTCTCCCCTACTGCTGGAAGCAAGGGGAGGCGGTTTCCACCGCAGCCACTGGCATGACAGGAGGCCTAGCTATTCTATGGAACCCCAACACAACCATCATGGAGAACTTCATCACTACCAAATGGTCTATTACGACAGCCTACAGGCTCATTGGCTCCAATAAACCTGGTCGCCTTACTAATGTCTATTGGCCAGCTAGCCCCAGGGATAAGCAAGCCTTTCTCTGTAACCTGGAGTACCTGTCTACCTTAATCGAGAACAACAGATGGATTGTAGGGGGTGACTTCAATCTCATTCACAACCTTAAGGGGGAGAAAGGAGGCACTTAGCGCCTAGATCGGAAGCCAACGACTTCAATAGTCTCATTGACAACTTCAACCTCATAGATTTAGAAACCCCCAATGGCACTTACACCTGGACAAACAGAAGAACTGGAACACATCAAATTGCCTGCAGACTGGATCGATTCCTAATATCTGAGTCCCTCATGTTGGAAGTCACAGCTCTTGAGTCAAGTATTCTTGATTGGCATGGACCGGATCACTGGCCCATTTAGCTCTAGCTGGAGGTGCCAGCCACCCCAGGTTGAAAACCCTTCAGATTCGAGCAGTTCTGGCTCAGCCACCCAGATTTTCACAAAAAGATACATGCATGGTGGAGGGAGGCAGAGGTACCCCAAGGATCCAAGATGTATCGATTCCAGCAAAGGCTTAAGAACCTTAAGTAACAACTCAGAATTTGGAACAGGCAAACCTTTGGCAACATCTTCGACTCCCAAAAGCAGCTGACAGAACAAATGAGCATTACACAGAGGCAGATCTGGGAGCACGGTCTTACGGAAGATCTTAAAACCCAGGAAGTAGATATTAATCTAAGGTTGGAGGCAAGGAAAGCCCAAGAAGAGACTCTATGGAAGCAGAAATATTGCATTCAGTGGCTCAAGGAGGGCGATCGAAATACAAAATTCTTTCACAAGACCACCATTCAAAGACTTCATACCAACCGAATCACATAGTTAACCTCCAACAATGGCAAACTAATCCATTCCCATGAGGAACTGGAAAAGGAACTGGTCTCTTTTTACAAGGATCTCCTCACGGAACCCCTTCCGGACAAATCTCAAGCCATTTCCAAGGTCACGCAACACATACCCAACTTAATAACTCTGGAACAAAACTCATCCCTGCTCAGGCCCATTACTATTGAGGAGGTAAATTAGGCGCTTCAGAACACCCCCAAAAGCAAGGCTCCAGGTCCAGATGGCTTCACTAGCGACTTCTTTCACTGTTGTTGGCAGATGATCAGGGAAGAGGTCTGGGAAATCATTGAAGACTCCCACTCTTCAGGACAAGTCCTCCAAGCTCTTAATGCGACTTTCCTCGCCCTCATTCCTAAAGAGGGGCATATCTCACACCCCATGCAGTTCCAGCCCATCGCCCTGTGCAATGTCATCTACAAACTCCTAACTAAGGTGATTGCTAGAAGACTTAAACCCATCCTACCAGTGATCGTCTCTCCGGAACAATCGGGCTATGTCGAAGGCAGGCAGATCCTGGACATCGTCATCCTAGCTCATGGAGTTATTCATTCCTTCCAGAAAACCTGAATGCCAGGTATGCTCCTTAAACTTGATCTTTCCAAAGCCTTTGAAGAGTTAACTTGGGACTACATGTGTGCAATGCTCCTCGCCTTTGGCTTCGACCACTTCTGGGTAGAGTGGATTCTAAATCTCACCTCCTCGACTTTATTCTCTATCATGGTTAATGGGGTTCCCTCCCAACCTTTCTCCCCCTCCAGGGGAATCAAACAAGGAGACCCCCTATCCCCTTTCCTTTTCATTATCATGGTCAAGGGTCTCAGTCACTCCATTCATGCAGCCATAGCAAACAACTCATTGACGGGTTTACCTCTGCATCGTATCTCCCCCCCGATCTCCCATAGCCAATTTGTTGATGACACCTTGATGATGGGCTCTCCCACAGTTAAAGAAGCTCACTCTTTCCTCTCGATCCTTCAAAATTTCTCTGATGCCTCAGGATTGGACTTCAATAAAGACAAATCCCAGATATTCTTCTTCAATACGCCTGCTCCGATCCAACGCAATATCTCGGCTATCCTTGGTTTCACCCGAATCTCCCTTCCATCCAAATACCTTGGCATTCCCCTACTAGACAACGCCCTCAGAAATACCTCTTGGGAGCATCTCCTTTCCTCCTTTGCCAAAATGCTTCCTTCCTGGACCTATAGAGCCCTCAACTTTCCTAGCCACCTAATTCTTCTCAAAGTAGTGCTTCAAGCCCTTCCAATCTATACCTTTTCAACGCTTGCAGCTCCAAATTTTGTTCTTACAACCATAAGAAACCTGCAAAGGAACTTCCTATGGCAAGGCCTCAACACATGCAAAAAAATAGCACTAATAAGTTGGGACAAACTTTGCAAACCCAAAACTCAAGGAGGACTTGGGCTAAGGGACCCCTCAGTCATAAGCAAAGTCCTTAGTGCCAAGATCTGGTGGCGATGGCTAAAAAAACCCAATGACTTATGGGCCAAGCTCTGGATGAAAAAATATGCGCCCAATATGGCAGAGAGGAACTTGATCAGGTGGAATGGGAATAACCCTGGATCTTTAATCTGGGCGACAACTAAACAAAATCGGCATCTGGTAACAAATCACGTTTTCTGGGAAATTCGAAATGGGAAAACATCCCTTTTCTGGAAAGATTCGTGGCAACAATGGCCAACTCTAGGCCATGAAGACTGGGCTGACAATATCAACATCCCAGCTACTCAAGCAAGCCTGACAAAGGTAGCAGACTATTGGCAAGACGACCCAACAAATGCCACCTGGAGAAGTTGGAATTTAAATAAAGAATACCTGAACATAGAGGCACACATGGACCTAAGACCTTGGTATGAAGAATTGAGCAAACGGAAAATCCCCACTCTCACTGGAGAAGATATTCTAAGATGGGGATACTTGCCAAGGGGCACCTTCAGTACAAAAGAGGCCTATACCATCAAAACTCACTCAGACCCTGAACCCACGGGAAGAGCATGGAGAAAAATTTGGGCCCTAAAACACTGGCCAAAAATCACTCTCTTCTTATGGTTTGTCACTCATTCGAGCATTCTCACTTGGGATAACCTTTCAAAACGAGGTTTTGTTGGCCCGTCTATCTGCATGCTTTGTGGAAAAGAAGCTAAAACCATGAACCATCTCCTCAACACCTGTTCCTACACAGCTCAAGTCTGGGACCAAAGTGTGCAGATCATGCCCACCTCGGATTGCAAACGAGACAGCGTCATCAACACCATTGCAGACTGGAGAGACTAGGCTTTTCAATCACCCTTTCTTAACCGTATCTGGCAACTTCTTCCATGCTTCATAGTCTGGCAAATTTGGAAGGAAAGAAACAAAAGGATTTCCAGGAATGCACAGGTCCCCTGGCAACAATGCTGGAATCAATGCCGCCTCAACATCCTGGAGACTGTCAGCCTCCAACACTGGACTGCAAAGGATCTGACAGGAGCTTCTATAGAATCTGTTATCCTTCAACATTGGAGAATCCCTCTTACTCGGGACCCGACCCCTTCCTCCTTCTCACTCCCTCATCAAAGAATCCCTTCAATTTGGACTCCCCCTGAGGACGACTTCATCAAACTCAATTTCGACGGTGCCTCCAAAGGTAACCCAAGAGCAGCAGGCTATGGAGTGATCTTCCGAAATCATCAAGGACATATCCTTCTCATTAATGCAGGTAGCCTAGGCCACACTACAAACAATGCAGTTGAGCTATGGGGGCTCACTAGAGGATTGCAATTAGCAACTGAACACAACTTCACTAAGCTGATTATAGAGGGGGATTCCCTAGTCATTATCAATCTCTTTAGGAGGATTTTAAACGGAGATGACCCAGATCGAATCTCACCCTGCTGGAGACTTTCTCATGGACTAAAAAAAATTGCAAATCTCCTGCAACCCAATCAGGCCTTCATACCCTCTCACATCAGAAGGAAGGCCAATCAGATTGCGGATGAATTGGCAAACATGGGGACGAATTGGGACGGACCGAAACTCCTTTCCCAAGAATCCCTCGATCCGTTAAATCCCATACTCTAGCACTGCAAGCATAAAGCCACAACAGTGGACAAGCCCCTGGATCGGGTGATGGTGCGGGACACTTGGCAAGACAAGGAGGCGCGCACATGCCAGTGTGGCAAAGGCCATGTGACTGATTCGTGCCAAGCACAACCGCCACCCCCATGCATTTAAATCCTTCTACGACGTCCGAGGCGCCATTAAGCCTGGTGCGTCTCCCTTCTCTTGTTGTCCCCTTGATGGCTAATCTCTTTGAAGGCGCCATTAATCTTTGCACGCGGCTCGACCTTCTTCTCCTCCAGTTGCGCAGCTATGGCTCATTCCAGCTTTCCTCTTCCTTGGCGCTCCCCTGCGACCTGTTCCTCTCCAGCCCTTCTCAGTCCACCTGGAGTTTTTCCCACAGCCCAATCATCTCCCTCGAGCCGCCAGAATGCCTAAGCAAAGAGGCAGGCCAAGGAGAGGCTCGCCCTGGTTTCCATTTCAGCCTCGCATGCCTGCACATTCCCCTGGTTCGTCCTCCTCGCACTCATCGCAGCCTGAACTTGAACCCCTCGCTACCTCTTCCTGGCTTGAAGACTTGGCTCTTATGCACAACTCACTCGGCTTACCATCAGAGCCCATCCTAGACAAAGCCTCCACTTCTCGGGCACCTCCTGAAGCACCTTCACCTTTCCTGGCAAGCGTACCTAAGTTGGTTTCAGAAGCCTCTCCCATTCGGCCACCCTTGGAGGCGCCACCTTTTCCACATTCTCTCTCCGACTCCCTCCCAAACGCGCAGATACAGGACAATATGGACATTCTCTACGAGCTGGTCTTCGAGCTCTGACAAGGCGTGGAGGATCTACAATTCCGACTGCAACAACAGGACAGGAAAACCTCTGCACTCCTCCATATCCTCTCCACCTTCCAGGGAGCAGCAGAACACGCCCAAGCGGAATTGTTTGGTAGGAACGAATAGGCGCATCCAGCTGAAGGTGGTGATGTCGGGCAAGCCATGCACGTGGACAGGGAGGTTGCAACAGCAGTGGGTAATGCGGAAGCCGACACGCAAATGGAATGGCGAGGAACACCTGTCGAGGAGGAGCCCTGGGACGAGGCAACCCATGCCACCTGACCAGGTTATAAGGCAAATGTATGACCACTTTTGGGATTCTACTCATGTTTTTAGCTTACCACTCTCAGTTCTGTTTACAATTTTCCTAGTTTGGTAGACATATAGACCATAATACCGGCTCGATGAACTGGTTTCCCCTTGGGGCAGTTCAGTTATTACAGCTCGACAATTTTGAACAATCTATAACTCTGGTTTGTTTTTGGAGGCTCTTTATATATAAATAAAAAACACTCTTACTTACAAAAAAAAATAATAATTAATATTCTAATTTGTGTGGTTGTGTCATCATGTGTTAAGAATTAATATTCTAATTTGTAGTTGTAGAAAGTCATAAATATTTAAAAATTTTAACTTCATAAATGAATGGTTAGTTGGATTGGTAATTTAACTTCCTAAAGTTTAAGCTTTATTAATTTGATTTCTAAATAGTTATCATAATTATTCAATCTTGGTAATTTAATTTCCTAAAGTTTAATCTTTATTAATTTAACTTCCTAAAATTTAAACTTTATTAATTTGATTTCTAAATAGTTATCATAATTATTCAATCTTGGTAATTTAACTTCCTAAAGTTTAAGCTTTATTAATTTAACTTCCTAAACTTTAAGCTTTATTAATTTGATTTCTAAACCTATCATAATTAATCAATTTAAATTGTATTAATAGATTGAATTTAAATTTAAATTATATTAATTGTTTTTTAGGAAAAAGTTTATAATATTTAATATTATTGCTTTAAGATTTCCAATTAACTTTACAAAGTTGAATAATGTCTATAATGAAAATTGAATGGTAAATTTAACTTTCTTA
>SNQJ01S0139142.1:2882-14014 GCA_010110895.2 Picea sitchensis | reverse complement strand
CGTGTTATCCAACCGCTACCCCTATAACCTCCAGGTGTGCCCACGATGCCCCTTACGCGGCACACAAGGTAAGTCGGGAGGAATTGAACTCGAAACCTCATGGAACTTCATTTTCACGGCACTTGCCAATTGAGCTGCCCCCCGAGGGCTAGTGATTTGATTTTTTAATAAACATCATAATTCATAATTAATCCATACATTGAATTTAAGATAAAAAAAAATTATACTATATTTTTTTTAATTTAATTTTTTTTAATACATTTTAAAAACTTCACTCTACATTATCTCATAAAATTTAATTATTTTTAATAAATATCTTTATACATTAAATTATTAACTTATCTATATTATTTTTATTTTTTAATAAATATCTTTATACACTAAATTATTAACCTATCTATATTATTTTTAAGACTTCACTCTACACTACCTCATAAAATTTAATTATTTTTAATAAATATCTTTATACATTAAATTATTAACCTCTCTATATTATATATAATGTTAAACATTAAAGTTTTTTACATTGAATTTGAATTTAAATTATATTAATGGTTTTTAAGATAATTTTTTTATAATATTTAATTTTTTAAATTTAAGTTTTATTAATACATTTTTAAGACTCCACTTTACACCATCTCATAATATTTAATTATTTTTAATAAATATTTTTATACCTTAAATTATTATCCTATCTCTATTATATAATATTCAATATTAGGATTTTTTTAGCCATGTATCACTTTTTTTAATGTTCTATTTTGTTATTTTTATAGTAAATATTTATCCATTTTTATACTTCATTAATATAATTAAAATCATTAACTAAATATAATAGTTTTTAAATCTCTTTTTTTACCTATAAATCTATAAATTAATTTTAAGATTATTTAAAATTAAAAATTAACAAGTTTATTCAAATCCCTCAATTAATAAATATATAGTTAGATATTTACATCTCTTCACCCAGAATGAAATGATTGAACCACCAAAACTACATGTTTTATATAGATTACTTATCCATTTATATATCTTATTATATATTATATATTTATTATAATTTGATTTTCAACTAACATTTAATTATAAAGCTAACATTTGATTATAAGGCAGGGACTAGCCACTAAGTGGCTATTTCGCTTGTTAAAAATAGGTTTCCATGTAGAGAATATATGGCATCATCGCATTAGATACATGGAAACTCTTGACAATGGATAGCTACCATGGATTTGAAATAGAATTTAACAAATGTTTACCTTGTTGCAGATTTACTTTATTTTAGGTTGAATTCTGTGAAGATAATGCAATTATTCATTAAATTCATATTTCCAAGCATATCCTTATTTGTTATTGCTTCAAAAAAAAAAAAAAAAAATATATATATATATATATATAACTTTTCAACATTCTTTATTATGCAAAGCAAAATTAATTTAATAAAAAACAAACTGCTATTATGTATCATTCAGTATGGAATTAACCGTATAGATTAACAATCAATACATATACGAAAGTTCTACTATCCCTTGCTATCAGCCATACAAGTGAAATTTTAGGATTAACAACTATCAATAATTTTTGTTTTTAATTCTATACATTCAATTTATCCATGCATGTGTTTAACAAATTATAGATTACACAACAAGTCGAAGTCTAAAACATTCAGATCAAGTACAACCAATATATTCGATTAAAAATTCATATCATGTCAAATAACTAAACCATGGAGTATTGTAATCGGAAGAGTCAAATGTGAATTGTTGATGATCTTCAATTTGGAAGCTTTGCACAACGTCCGCTCATTCGTCTGCCAATCCCAAGACTTCACTGGTACCTCCCAGCCAACCCTAGGGGTACTCTTCTTCCCCCTTAGCCCTCTGAGCCGCAAAGGAGTAACACACAAAATCTCAAACCAACTAGCTCAAGCTTTCTCTCACAAGGAGAGGCTTCCACCTCTTGCACAAGCTTACAACCCAACTCACACAAGTAAAATTAGTCAAATAAAATTTTAGCAGCATTTCATTCATCCAACAATAGGGTACCCCTCCTTCTTCCTCACCTTTCTTTTATAAAAATAATTGGTTTGACACTTGTCTCCTCATCCAATATTAGCTAATTTTTAATAATTAGAAATAAGATTATTCACCCCCAACACATGTCACACTATCCCCCAAGTTGCACATGTTTAATCCCTTTTAATTTAAATAATTATGCATTTTCCCTCACACTCCTCAATTAGTTCCTAGATTTTCTCCTAGTTGTCCCTTAGTTCCCCAATTTATCTTTTATTGTGTTTCCCAAATAATTTACAGTTGGAGGTTGATTAGGACTCTTCTTCTAGTTAGTCTATAGAGTCTAGTTTGGCTTAGGATTCTAACTCCATGTTGACTATCCATTCTCTCATGAATACATTTCTTTTAATTTAAAAATTCCTTTTTATTAATTGCATGCACACATTGTGCACATGCTTAAATTTTTATTCTCATTCTCCCTTTACTAGAGTTTACTTAGTCTAAAATCCCCTTTACCCAATTTTATAATTTGTTTAGGCAATAACATTTAGACCTATATTTTTATCATGGTCTCCTTCTAAATCAATAAAAACTTATACAATAACAAATTCTCTTTTCTATTATTTCTAGGTAATTGTTTTACTCGTTGAGGTCTTCTATATTTTTATTAACTCCTTAATTTATTTATGCAACGTGCCATTCAAGACGCACCTCTGTGCTCCAAGAGTGCCACTTGCAATTGACTAGTTTGGAAGTTGTCTGACACTTGGAGTTAACACTCCACTTGTCGACCTTGTGTGAGACTAAGGGATTACAAAGGAATAAGGAATCTGCTTTATTGTGTGCCCCTCAAAAATATTCGTGATTGATTGTTTGAGTCTGCCCTCACGGTATTGTGAACCTCTTGGAACAAGGTAGTCATTAACCTTCAGTTCAGGTCACGAAGAGAGTACTAGTAGGCTGTGACAGGGATGTTGCCACACATATCCCTCATCCATATGATATATGTGTATAACCCCTTTACTCCATATGTGAGTCGGATTAGCAAGCATCATCATTCATGAATCCACTGACAAAGATAACATCAGTGACTCATATACATAAAATCCATAACTAAAATCATCATATAACATATGCATAATAAATCAAGTACTCATAATCAATGTCAATAGTCCACTCCCTGACTCAATCTGGAGTCCAAGGAGGTCGGTTGATGTCATCGCATCATCATCATGTCATGTTTCCTGCAGATTCAGGAAACCTCATCATAATACTTGTCAATACTATACATCAATATAATAACATATCAATTTCCACAACACTATCATAGCATAAACATATAAATCAAACTGATAATCATAATGCACCTTGTTTTAAACTAGATCACTTACTCGTAAGTGTCCTCAAAGAATAAGTCAATGTATAAATGTGATCAATGGAACTGGATGTTACATACCCCACTCGTATCCTTCTGGTAGAACCAGGTCTGGGTCTTCCTGGAAATCTACCCCTGCATGTGTGTAATCCTCGATCATAATGAGTTAGGTCTTCACCCACTTGAAGAATTTATGGTCATATTATATTATTGGACCACCACCATGGAGGGCTATCATATCAACCCATCACTTCATGCGAGGCTCCCGTGGATGGGGATTTTCATCCCAATCCATATGATGTAAGCAGAATGTGGGGACTCTCTCCAAAAAGAATGACATTGGGATCGATCCATACCTGAACTGTTTTAGCCGATCCGTTTTTCACTTTGTTAGTTGATATTTCATGTTTTCTAGGAGCCTTGCATACCAGTTGAAAACTGTCGGTGCCATACAATCAATGGAATACTACATATAAGTGTTTGTAGCCAAATGTGGAGCTTGACTACCGGCAATACGAACAATAGTGAAAAGGATGGTCCGTGGTGGGAGATCTCTAACATCCCTAATTCAGATCTTCCCATTGATCTTCATTGTCCTTGCAACACAATGATACCTCACCAGATGTTCAGTCTTGGCACCTCTTGCTCGAAATCCAGTAAGGGAAACTTGATGTCCTCTTTGAGATAACCCCATTAATAAGTAGATGTCTTCTATTTCAATAGTAAGATCATGAACCCCTACTTTGAAACTTGTTTGTCGGGGTCCCAAATCTCTACCAAGAATTCCAAGAGAGAAACTTGTTCCCTTGTGCTATGAACCTTGAAGAACTTGGCCAAACCATAGTTTTAGAGAGCCAACATGGTTGTCATATCATTCACGACAATTTTATCCTCTAACTTGTGCTCTCTCTCCCTCCACTCCAACATTTTGTTCACTTAAAAACCTGCAATCAACATTATAAAGCATTTGTCATTCACCAAGATCCAAAAAACCTGGGCGTTTTGGCCCTAAATTTAAAAAAGTTATGACACGTGTGATTGTTGTTATGTGTCCTTATACACAGAGCGATGTTGTCTCTCCTTACGATAGGGGAAGACCTCGACAACTATGTTTGTCGATGTCTCCGATATAGATTGGCTGCGACAATTGTAAGCCGCATTTTAAGGCTTGGGACAAAGCCCCGAAACACCCAAATACTGAATAAAATACGTAAAAATAGGCAAAAAATGAAAGAGGAGGAAGAGATGACTCACCTGGAAGAGACAAAATTGAAAATGGTTAACTGGTTTTCCCGGGATTGAAGCTTGAAAAATCACTCCAATGGAACTATTCTCCACACTCAAAATGTTGAAATGAAAAATGGTAAATATATATAATTTTTACCCCTTTTTTACCCTAGATGGAATATTCTATTTCATATTTTACCCACTTTTATATAGTTTCAAAAATCTCAAAGTGAAAATAATGTTTTGCTTCAGATTGTGCAGATATTGTGGTCATCTATTAAAACCAAGGAACTACGGTGATGCAATTTTTTTTTATAGTTTTTTCAAAAACTTTAAAAAATATACAAAATATCATAGGGATTATCCTTTAAGCTCTTTTCGAAACCCTATTTAAAAAAAAAAAAACGAAAATATTACCGAGTGAATTTGCTTCCTTCACACTCGTAAAACGATTTAAAATGCCATGCTTGTTTTCAAAGGAGCGTCTATTCGAAGTATGTTTACCCCTTTTTGGGTTGGATAGATTAATTATGAAAAAGGTATACTTTAGGAATACATTAGTATTCGCTAGAAGAGTTCTCTCTTGAATTGTTTTATACTTTTTCGGTCTTGGGAGACTAAATTTATGAAAAAAGACCTTATTGGAGCTTTATTTAAGTGTTTTTCAAACTCTCTAAATACGAAAAATCACCAAGTTTACTTCCTCTAGACTCATAAAGCCTACATTGGAAGGCCTATATGGGACCAAACCACTCCTTCCTAGGGTTCATTAAACATACTCTAAGAGAATTGTTCGAAGGAAAAGATTATACAATGAGCATTTTGTATCCTCCTCAAGCTCATTAAAAAATAAAGAGGTACTCGCCAAACATGGTGGGGGGGAATTGGGAAGGGAATCTGTATTGAATCTGTATTAATGGCAGCAGTTGCTCTCGAACATGACATCTTTTACCTTTTGTGTCAAAGTTGGGAAATCCACTTGTCTCTTGTCAATCATGCCATTTTTACAATCCTTTGCCCTATGATCTTCTATTTTGAGTCGGTGTTGCCGAGACCTTTGTTGTGTTATTGTTCGAGAGAATTTCAACCAAGGAGCCTTCGATTGTGTTGGCCAAACTTTGTAGCCCTTTAAGCCTCCTATCTCATTGTCAATCCCTAAGTCGATCCTGAAATTACTCTATGCTTTTACTATAAATTTTGTACCTATTTATTGTCGTTGATGGGGGATACATCAAGGCCCTCCTACAATGAATCACTTCCTATTGATGCCAAATCATTATCTAGGGAGATGATTTAGAAGCTATTTAGTACCTTGGAACCTGCATGCCTCAATGGTTGGTAACCTCGCTTTTGACAGGGGGTTTACATCTTTAACCTCTGATTAAAAGATTATGTCGGATGTTCGACTTCAACGCATTAATTCACATTTGAAGGAATGTACTAGAGCACCTTGGGGGTCATTGACATTAATGGTCATTTCCCTCGCAATTGTTAACGGTATACATCAATGATCGGCAATCAAGTGGTTTCTACCATGTTCGACGTCAATACATTTATTCACATGGTTAGAATCGTCCTTCAGAATAGAGGACGAGATGAAGACCTTGGGGAACTTCCTTTGAATATTTGTTTCCCCAGGCTGCGATGGAAAGTACTTGAGTAATGTTGTCACATAGATCCACATTGTATTGGTCCATGGATATGTTACTATTATAATTCATAGATCCACAATGTATATTCTCGTGGCTATGATTCTATTAAAATCATGGCGATATGGGTCCATGGCGATATGGGTCCATAGTGTATTTCTTATGGCCATATCATTAGTAAATGCAATCATGGATCTGCAATGTATTTGTTATAAACCATGCTTAGAGTCATTTGTATTCTGAGTATGGGAATGCCTATCTCAGTGATGATATAATATTATACTACAATTTCCTTGTGTTGTTGGCAGGTCTCCAACTGGTGCGTTCTTTGTTTCGAATACCCATCTGGCAAAGTATTTCAACTATCATCTCTTCTAACTTCATACTTTGGGGGGCATTATGTTATACAACATTTTGTCATAGCAAGTGATACTGCCTATTCTTTGACATCTAAAGCATAGAACTTTGGAAGAAATTTGAGAGAAAGTCTTCTTGGGAATGATCAACTCTAAAAAATCCCTAAATTACAATATTGTCGCTTGTTGCTTTCCAGCAAGGTGTGACAGCATCACTTGTTGCACTTTGCATCATTGGAAGGTACGACAATGTCTCTTTTTGCTAAGGTTTAAGGGTGCGACAACCTTTGTACATGGGAAAAATGAAGAAATTCTCAAAGTTTCTAGAAGAGAAACTTCAATGATGAGTTGTTTTCCAATCGGTTTGGATCTCATCCATCTCTTTTGATTTAGTGAGATCCTAACCTCCTCGTGGCTTCCTGTCCAATCTATTAATGGAGGCATCTTCTAAAGGGAAAGGCTAATAAGTGACGAGTAATGAAATAATGGTGAATTGAGAATAGCTCTTGGTTTGTAATTAAGAGCTTGTGAACTTCATATTGGTCCTAAGAGAGTTGGGCTAAAGTGTTCAAGATATGGTGATGGCATTAATGGTGGCCACTTGGGTGTTGGAACATTGAACTGTTGGAAGGAGTTTGTCAATGCCAAGGCTTGGTTGTAAGTTGCTTATTGATTTATTAATATAGTTATACATTTTATTTTCCTAATAAAGGTTGTCAATGGTTTTTATTGGTATTTCTCCTTGGCTATTTACATAGATTCATTGAAACATATGTATGTTTTCTACTTTCATTGGTTCTGTTTGATCCTTTTTACAGGTCTCTGTTTCTGAAAAGCATTGGATCAAGCTTGGAGCTACAATAAATAAGGACAAACATTAGTTAAAAAGGTACAAGTTTTCTATCATTTTGTATTTCATTTGAATCTAAGGAAAGGAGTGTGTTTTTTCTTGCTTTGTTCTAGTTTAGGGTTCCTGAACTAGGGAGATTTGTTTATGTTTGCATTTACAAATTTATCCACGACAGTGGGGGATACATCAAAATCTACAAGCAACTCCAAAACATAAGCATTATCAGAGATTTTCTCCAAAATTATACAAGGACCAATCTTCTTCATCCTCAATTTACTACAAGTGCCCCTGGGAAATATTTAATTCTCAAATCTTCCAAGACTAGATCTCCCTCTTCAAAGTTTTTGATTATTATTTTGTATCAACTCTCTCTTAATATTTTTAGCTTCTCTTTTGTAAATTCTTCTTCACCTATTCATGAACTTATTTCATGTTATTTGCAAAAGATTCAACATATGCACTCTTTTGGCTTACTTATGGTAATGGTGCTAAGTCAACTAATCCTTATGGGGATCTTCCATTAACAATTTGAAATGGACTTTTACCTTCTTTTTTTTCCAAGTTACAACACCCAGGGAAAACCCACAGGTACTTACCCTCATTTTGAGGATGGTACTCGGGGTAAACCCTAAATTATTTAGGACATACAACCATTACAATAATATACTCATTGTGAGCTCAACATGTCACTTACAAGAATAGAACTTGTATGGGGAGGATAACACTCCATCCCACAACCACTCGGGCTAGACCCAATTGACGAAATGGAATTTTACCTATATATATGTTCAATGAATTATTATATGCAAATTCAACCTATGCCAACACTAAATCCCCTTTTCGTGGCTTTCACCAACCAAACACCTTAACAACATTTCAAGACTTTTTTTAACAACCTCAGTTTTCCCCTTAGTCTATGGATGATAAGCATAACTAAACTACAATTGATATTTAATTTCCTCCATAATATCCTCCAAAAATGTCCAATGAACTCATTGTTTCTATTGAATGTTATGCTTCTAGGCGATCCATGCAATCTCACGATTTATTTAAAGAATAAGACAACTATAACAATGGCATCACTATTATTTTTACAAGGAACAAAATGTGTCATTTTAGAAAATATATCAACAACAATAAAGATTGAATTATTGCCTCATTGAGTTCTTAGCAAGCCCAACACAAAATCCATTCTAATTTCCTCCCATGGCACTTATGGTATTGATAATTACATGTACAACCTTGTGTTTCGACTTATGCCTTTTGCATGTTAACAATTTTTGCAGTGTTCAGCCCATTTCTTGACATCCTTAGCCATTCCTGGCCAATAATATCACTCATCAACTAACACTTTAGTTTTATACACACCAAAATGTTCACTTAAGCCTCCATTATGAAATTCTTTGATAATATTTTCCCTCATAGATCCCCTTGGAATACATAGTTGATGGTTTTTAAATAAAAATCTTTCTTGAATCTAAAAGTACAAGTATGGATTTCTATCACAACTCCATTGCTCCTTACTTGCTTTCCATGCCTCAACAAAATCCAAATATTCATCTTATATCTTCTTCATCTCTTCCAATATTATTACCTCCACTGTCATAATAGACAATTCAAATGATCTTCTATTTAAGGCATCTACAACTCTATTTGATTTACTTGATCTATGCTTCAACACAAATGTATAGATTTTCATAAATTCAACCCATTTCATATACCTTTGGTTTAACTTAGATTGCATATTTAAATACATCAATGCTTGATGGTCAATGTAAATCATAGACACAACAAATAATGCCTCCATTTCTTCAATCCCTGGACAATTGCATAAAATTCTTGGTCATAGATTGAATATTTATGCTTCGTCTCATTCAATTTTTTGTTGAATAAAGAAATTGGTCACCCTTCTTCACTTATCACTACTCCAATGGTTGTCCCACTTCTGTCACAATCCACTTGAAAATCCTTGTCAAAGTTTGGAAAAACCAACACCGACCTCTTAGTGAATTTCTTATTCGGCAACCTAAACCCTTTTTGTGTAGAAACATTTCATTTAAATTCCCCTTTCCTCATGCAAGCAATCAAGGGTGCACACATCCCATTGAAATTCATTATAAAGTTCCTATAAAAACTAGATAGTCCATGAAAACTTCATACTTCAAATGTGCTCCTAGGGATTGGCCATTCCATTATCTCTTTTAATTTTTCAAGGTCCATCTTTAATCCTTCCAGGGAAATAATAAACCTTGAATAAACTAACTCTTCTTTCATAAAGCTACACTTCTATATATTCATAAACAATTTCTCTTGTTTTAGCCTTTCCAATACTTGTCTTAAATGCTTTAAATTTTCTTCCTTAGACTTGCCGAAGATCAAAGTATCATCCAAGTAAACAACAACAAACTTATCAAGATAAGGCTTCAACACTTCATTTATCAACCTCATAAAGGTTATTGGTGCTTTTGTCAATCCTAATGGCATGATCCATTCATAAAGTCCTTCCTTGGTCTTAAAAGAAATTTTACATTCATCTCCTTCATGGATTCTAATATGATGATATCCACCTTTTAAATGTGTTTTCATCAAATTTTTTCTGGCACTCAAATAGTCCATCAAGTCATCCATCCTAGTGTTAAAAAAAATATTGGATCGTAGAGCAATAAAATAAAACAAATGAAGAAATAAAACACATAAGATACACAATACAATAGAGACACATATATACATGTTTCACCGAATGTGGGCTATGTCCATCAGAGAAATTGCTAGGTCCTTCCTTTTGATTATCCAACAAATGAAGGGATACAACCTACAACACATTTGTTGTAAATTCCTCTTCTTACTCTCACAGTCTCCTCTCTCATAATATAATATTCACATTCATCTATCCTTGCAATACAATTCACTCATACATAAAAGAGGGTTGCACCTTCTAGGGAAAAAACCATAACATAACTTATATCGTCAGATTTGCAACCTTATAATGAACAATTCATATTGACTACGAAATTACAATATTTAAATTGCATAAATAAAATTTCGCCCCCCTCAAGGTCGTGGGGGACAATAATTGTGTATCCTACGGTTTCTTTGACCTGCATATGAATTAGGAAGATAATCAGGCTCCACAAAAAACACCCAGGCAATGGAAATATGTACTTAATTGTAATTTTGTTAATGGCCCTAGAATCAATGCAAATTCTCCATTATCCATTGTTCTTTGGTGCTAGTACAATAGGTATTGCACAATTGCTTAAGCTCTCTCTAATTAAAGCTCTTTCCAACAATTCATGAACTTGTCTATCAAGCTCTTCATTTTTTGTAGGTGTCATTATGTGTGGATATTTGTTAGGAAAACTAGATCCTAGTATAAAATCTATTTGATGGGAAATACTTCTGACATGCATCAATCCATGGGGAATTCCTCTGAAATAACAATTTTAAACTCAATTAGAAACTCTTCCACTTTTTCTAGAATTTCATTTTTCTTCATTTCTAGACTCAAATTCTTTGAAAGAATTGTTGGAAATACTAATACAACTGAGAGGGGGGGGTGAATCAGTTGTTTATAAGCTTAAACCATTTTACACCTTCTTAACAATTATTAATATTTCTTCATGTGTTATCAAGCAGCATACAGTATATGGACAGTAAGAGTAA
>SNQJ01S0139141.1:0-25254 GCA_010110895.2 Picea sitchensis | reverse complement strand
AAAAACTATGCAACAACATATCTACGGTCATGGATGTTATGAACATAGATTCATAATAACAGAAAAAAAAAATTAAAATGTGGGTGAACAAGGATTGTCGTCACCATTAGGAGGTTGAGGAGAAAACACAAAAGTTTGGTAGCAGGTTGGGCATATGTATTTGATAGGCTCAATTGAAAGGGATTCAAACATAGAATCTAGGCGACGACAATGAATAGATTGGTGGTGCAGCTGATTTACTACATCCCATCTCATTTCTAAGATAAGTCGCAGATGCTCCTTTGAGAAACAAAAAATGCTAGGTGTCTCTGATACTAAATATGAAATTGGTTGAGACTCACTGAATATTTGAGCCTCCTTGTCTTTCCCATTATTAGATATCTCTTATTCGAAGAGGAAATTTTTCCTTTCTAGAGAGAAATTGCCTTCCAGAGAATGTCGTCCAAAAGTGTGGGGAGAAATCAGTATATCAGAGGTTGAGAAAAGGAAGGAGTCCAAAGGTTCCTGAGGAGGATCCCAAGGGAACTATTTCTCAACATAGTCCATGGATTTATCATCGTCCAACCAATTTTGAACAGAGAAGGGTTAATTATCCAATGAAGGACCAACAGGGTGAACATTAGAGATGGGAGGTAAAATTGGTGCAGAGGAGGGGCATGGACGATGGTGTTGAGAAATAAAGTTGTAATAGTCTGGCAATTGATTTAGATTTCTCCTTTCTCATGGAATTGGGATAGCTGGGGAAATATTGGAAACTGGGAGGGGGAGAGGACACCCAAATAAAAAAATACTAGAATGGGAGAGGGAATCTAGAGTTTGGACCTGAACAAGAACAAGGACAAGATGAAAATTTCCATTTCTTACCTCCATAATAGCTTCTGAATTGATAGTGGAGAGTTCCATTAAGGTCAATTTGACAAATATCATTCGACTCGTACCAGGCTAGGTATAACTTTTCCCTCTCTTTGAGTGTGCCATTAAAGATTTCTTTCAAGGCAGGCGCACCACCATTCTCATTGAGTGAATTCTACTCATGTGGAAGAGACTGAGCGAAAGGGTGGTGGATTGGGTTATTGACTTCCCAACATGCATGTTCTCTAGTTGTCACCCCATCCGGGGGAGGATAGTCCCTGAGTGAAATATCCATATAGTGAAGCAACAACGGTGGTGTCAGGAATTATTGGGCCTCGATCAGGATGCCCAATGCTTGAGATGAGACACCTTCATTATTTAGTTTGTCAACCACCTTATTTTCTTCTCATCATACATGAGAGGGAATGAGGGTGAGAGAAGAACAAATAAGAGTGTGTAAGGTTTCAAGAGTAATAAGAAGGCAAAAACTTGGGGAGACTTTGGCAGGATTTGACCCATTGATGATTTTAGTGGCAAGCAAGATAATCACTTGAGAATCCCCTTTGATGATTAAATGATTTAGATTTAGGCTAGTGGCTAATTGGGTTCCCCTTATGAGGCCCCAGATTTATGTAGAATTATTACTTTCATGGCCCAGGTGCCCTCTTAAAATGTAATTGATCTTTCCTGTGTTGTCCCGAAGGACTACTCCAAATCCCATAGGACCAAGATTGTCATTTGAAGAACCATCAAAGTTCATTTTAACAAATACTAGAGGGGGGGAATTCCAAAAAGAGGGGCTGGGGGATAGGGAAGTGGGACGAATGGTAATGCTGAGTGAGGTACAAGGTAGGTTGAGATTCCAGTTTGAGAGGATGATATTTTCTAGGGTATTTCAAGAGAGGTCTTCCTGGGTCTAATGATAAGAACAAATAGTTTTCTATACATTTCCGAAAATATTTGACCAGATCTAGGAAGAGGAAGAGGTTTGGAAGTGAAAGATATGTTTTTTTCACTCTTTCCAGATCTTCCATGCAATGAATCCTAGCAGTAACTTCCATATTCTATTCAATATTGGATTATTGTAAGCCATAGATCCCCAGTTCTCGATGGTTTTTATAATGTTGTCTCTTGATATGTTGGTTTTTGTCATGATCTAAGAAGCTTGTCCCAAATATCCCCATAGATGGAGCATTGATTGAATAAATTCTCTACTAACTCTTCCTTTTGTTGAAAAATATGACAATTCGAGGGCCCAATAAATCCACGTTTCCTGAGATTTTCCCAGGTAAGGATTCAATTTTGTACCAATAACTAGAGGAAATTTAAGACCTTCAAACACAATTTTGATCTACATATAATATGCCAGATATTCTCTTTTAGTTGGATATGGAAAATATCCTGAAGGATGTAGGGTTATTTAATTGTGAACGTACCCAAGGGGGAGTGTTCCCATCGGAGAATGTTTGATTCATTTTTTATGCAAATTTTCCTCTGGGAAGAAATAGTACGCTAGGGTTGCAAGTTATGGTCTGTAGGAATATTGAGGTCACGAGGAAGAGTTTTCCAAGTTCTTCAAGGGGGATGATGGGAGACATTTAACCAAAGTTCCGCTACCTTGAGTGGTTCCATATGTTGCATATGATTATTGAGGGAGAGCATGTTTTCCAAGGAATAAAGTGGAGGTAACTATTTCCATGAATCAATCCAAAACATAGCATTTTGACCATCCCAAATTTCCCAAAATGTGTGATCCTGAATGAGAGGGTGATTGCACCAGGATACATTCCAAATATTAGAGCCTTGGATATGATCATTGAATATGATGAGATGTGCCTCGCTGGTGTGTGGGGCATATTTTTTCTTCCAAATCTTGGTCCAAAGTTCAATTGGATACTTGAGCCAATGCCACCAGAGTTTAGTGCCCATAATGTTGTTTAACTTTCCTGGGTCCCTCAGTCCAAGTCCTTTAATAGATTTTGTCTTACAAACTTTATCCCACCTAACCAAAGCCCATTTTTTTCCAGTATCATGACCATTTCAAAGAAAGTTTCTCTTCATATTTTGAATGGTTTTAATGACAAATTATGGGGCTTCCAGAGATAAGAAGAGGTAGGTCGAGATAACTTGAATGATTGATTTGATGATAACTAATCTGGATGCAAGTTTGAGGGATCTGAAAGTCTAGTTGCTCAGAAGATTACAGAGAGATATGAGAAGGGCATCCCAAGAGATGTTTCAAGTAGCCACACCGAAGAGTGGAATGCCAAGGTAGTAGTATGGAAGGGAGCTTATGGGTGTACCCAAAAGTCGAGAGATGTGATGTTGGATAGTAGGTGGAGTTTTAAAGAAAAAGAGCTATGACTTATCCAAATTAAAGGTTGTGCCAGAGGCTTCAATAAAATCAGAGAGGATATTTTTGAGTTTAATGGCTTCCTGAGAAGTAGGGGTGTTCATTAACAAGGTATCATACACAAATTGGATATGAGAGGTAGTAGGTTGTAAGGCATGTAGAGGGATACCTTGAAGAGATCCATCCTCTATACAATATTTGATATAGCATCCCAATCCTTCTTCCATGATGAAAAATAGAAAGGGGGAAAGAGGTTCCCATTGACGAATGCCTTTGGAAGGAGAGAAAGGTTGGGAGGGTAATCCATTCACCAGAATAGAAAATAAGGCAGAGGAAGTGAGTTTCAAAATCCAAAGGATCCAATCCCTGCTAAATACAAAATTTGCGAGAATGGAGTGCATGTAATTCCAACTAAGGAAATCAAAAGCTTTTGAGAGATCTATCTTGATGAGCATACCTAGGGTGCAAGTGGATTTGAGCGAGTGGATCGCTTTGTGGAACAAGATGAAACTGTCCAAGATTTTTTTCCCCTCCACATATCCTGATTTATCCTTGGAGATGATGAAAGGGAGGATGAGTTTAAGCCGGAGGGAGATAACTTTAGTAATGATTTTTTAGAGGGCATTGCATAGTGCAATGGGTCTGAATTAGTTTGGGTGAGTGACTCATTCTTACTTTGGAATAAGAGTGAGGAAAGTAGCATTGATAGAAGAGAGGAATTTCCTGAAGGTCCCGGACTCCACATGTTTCCAAACCTCTTCTCTTATCATCGACCAACATAGATGAAATAAATTAGTTGTGAAGCTGTCTGGCCCTAGTGCCTTTCTCAAGGGAATATCCTTGATAGATTGATCCACCTATTCCTGCGTGATTGGCCTCATTAGGGATTGGTTTTGTTCAGGTGTTATGAGGGTTGGTATATGTTGAATTACTCTATTCATGGATAGGGTTCTGTCAATGGGCGACTCTGATACAATATATTTATAGCATCTTACCAGCTCATCTTTTAATCCATCGTGGTCCAAGATTGGGTTGCCCTGTTCATCTTCAAGTTTGTGATGCAATTGATGTAGCATCTGTGCACCATGGACCGATGGGATAATTTTGTATTCCTTTCCCCTCCTTTAAGCCAGTTCACTCTGGATTTATTTTTCCATAGTATTTCTTCCTATTTTTGTCGTTCCTCGAGTTTCTTCCTCCCAAATTAACGTGTCAGTATGACCCTACAAAATAGTTTCTTGTTGGATTTCTTCCAGACATTGTTCTAAGATTCTTTGTTCCTGAAAGATGTTTCCAAATATGTTCTTATGCTAGTATTGAAGTTGCATCTTGAAATTCTTTAGCCTTTATTGGAATATGTACATTCGTGAACCATGTGAGATATCTTCATTCACCCACCAAGTTTGGGAGAGCTCTGAGAAGTCAGGATGGGTTAGCCAAAAAATTTCAAATCGAAAAGGCTTGTATTTAGGTGTAGCTATTGTATCAATCCAAAATTGTACTGGCCAATGATTAGAGATTGACTTTGGGAGGATGTTTTCATCTATCAAGGGTCCCTCGATCATAGGGTTTATGAAACTAAAAATTGATCCAGTCTATAAGCGATTTTTTGGGAACCAAATCGTTTGTTGGAACAGGTGAAGGTGCCATTCATGGTTTCTATATCAATTAGATTGAGATGATCAATAAGGTACCAGAACTTACCACTATCCTGATCAAGCCAACATGTAACTCCTCTCTTTACTTTTAGTGTGACGATGATGTTGAAGTATCCTCCTATAATCCATCTTTGTTGTCTTATCAGTCCACTAAGAAAGGATAGACTGTGTAGAAATAGGTCTTTTTTCCTGATTATTTTGGGGTCCAAAAGAATTTGTGAGGACCCCCTCCTTGTTGGAGCCAATTGCACGATAGTGTGCAGATATTTTGGTTTCTATGGAGAATGGTTGATCAATGATTACTTTGGATAAGTTCCAAAGGATTCCCAATCCTCCTGCCACACCTTTGGAATCATTGTAGATGAATTGATAGTGCCAAAAACATGTTCTAAAAAATTATCCTGTTGCTTCACCTACATGTTTCGTTTCCCATAGAAACATAATTTACGGACCCTCTATCATTATATTATTATGAAGAGTCCTTTGTTTGGATCTTCAATTTAGACATCTTACATTCCATGTGATGATCTTCATCATGCAGAGTTTGGTGGGGGCGAGAAGAATCCCTCGGTTAGGTGCTAGATTTGTCCTAAGTTAATCATGAAGTGGCCTACCTCTTTGATCAATTGTTGGGATGATTTGCATCCCCATATCTTAAATTATTTAGGTGTTTTCCTAATATCTATGCCTAGATATGAGATTATGCCTAATCTGGAGGTTTCCCCTACTGTGTAATCTATGAAGAATTTGTGGCATTTTCTTAGTTGCTTGACTGGGATAGATTATAATTCCTTCTTGTTGAAAGCATCCTCCAGTTTTTCCAAGTCTATGTCAACGAGGTCTTATTCATCCATATGAATAACCAACTGCCCCTCTCCCCCTAGGATCTTCTATACATCCTCCATAATAGGGGAGCAAGGGGTGGTGATTTTTTCTAAGACTAGGTTGAGATATGTTTTGGATTTTCCTTTGTCATTGTGTTGATGGCCTGGTTTGTGGGGAATCTCTACCTCCTCTATGTCTGGTAAATGGTTTAATGCATCAAAATAATTACTTGTGGGAATCTTCTTATCTGTCCCCTGACTGGGTTTATTTGGAGGTTGTTTCCTGCAGCTAGTGACTTGCATGAAGCCATATTTCAATTTTTATTCCATTGGTGGTCGCATCGGGGCATTGAGGGGGAAGTCTCGAAAGATATGTCCATGCTCATGACATTTTCAACAACGGAAGGGTATGTGTTCGTAGTCTATGGTATGGATCCAATATTCGTCCTGATATTCCATGGTAACTGAGCTAGGAAAGGCCTTGGATATGTTCATGTATACACATATCTTGGCATAGGAGGTGTACCTCCTTTGTTTTGTTGTCACTCAGGATTTCACATATCTTCCTAAGGTGTGTCCTATGCCTATTAGTATTTATTCAAGTCATAACTCCTGGGTAAGGGAGTAGAGGTGGATCCAGACTGGTGTAAAAGAGAAATCCTCTTTTTCTGGGCTGAAGTGATTTGTCCAAAATCAGAGATATAACCTTGCAAAATTGAAAAAATATGGGCTATTTTCAAAGACCTGATCCTTGTCATCCAAATTGTAAAAAATGATCGTGAAGAAGCCTTTGGAAATGATCTGGAGATCATATTCCCCTTTTGGGTTCCACCAAGTTTTAATCCAATGCACTAGATCTCTTTAGAGATCCATAAACTTAAAAAAATTCCGATTAGGGCATGGTAACTCATGAACTGAGTGTGTTCCCCGACTCTTGTGGAATTTATCATGTATCTTGGTGCTTTAGTTGCTTGAGGGATGCATTTTTCTGGTTCTCAAGTGCGAGTTTCCTTTGGATGAGACATTTCCATTTCCACCTCCATATCCTTCCCATAACTCTATTCATCATGAAGTATTTTCCCACAAAGATGAGGTGGCGGTGCAAATGGCGGCATATTTACTTCTCATTCACAACTATATTCCAATATGAGGGGGTTTGCACCCCCCCTCTAGATCCATGTTTCCTGATCAGTTGTGTTGTTGTTTCTGAAGCCTATGCTTGTGATTGAAGAGAAATACTGAGTGTTGTAGGGATAGGTGTGCACTATCATGATAAACCTATCTTCGTGGTTCCCTAATCTTGTGGCCCTTACAATGTTACCTGCAAATCCACATAGACTAGGCATTTTTATCTGACTCCAAGTTCAAGTATTTGAAAGGAAATTTCTGCACTTGATGGCTCGAGCCTTATGATATTGATACTATATATGACAACGAAGCCAACAAAATTCATAAAATTCATGGGGAAAGAACTCCTCTAATGGAAAATGGACACATGCTTTGATTATATCATATAAAATGAAGTCTTTTTGAAGAGGATCACTAGTGGATGGACTGAAAATGATATGGATTGTATTAACAAGGGGGTAACCCCTACTGAATGATTCATTCCCTCTTAAAAAAATAAAAAATAAATAAAGAAGAGAAACCCATGTATGAACACACTTAAGGGCATGCTCGGGGGAATGTTTTGTGAAAATCATCCTTTTCTTTTGCATGACATGTTTAAAATAAGAGAGATAGAGAGAATAAGGGAACTTCACAGTTTCGTGATGGTTATGTCAGGATCCTTATGATCATAAATTTTTACTAATAAAATATTTTCAGGACATGCAATGGAGGAGAATGTTGTTGTTGTAACTCTAGAATGGTTTTTCTACAACTTTGTAATGTTGTTGTTGCAACTATGAATGCTGACGCTACAAATCCACTACTGAAGTACCAACAACCATTTCGGGCAAGGAAAATTCCTCCTGAGACACCATACCAAGACACATTCCTGGCCAAAACGTTGTTGCTACTCTGGAGAACTGTTTCTGCAACTTTGGAATGTTGTCACAACTTTGCACAATGCTGCCACTCTGGAAAATTGCTACAACTCTAGGCATTGTTTCTACGACTCTACACATTCCTGCAACTCCAAACATTACCACAACTATGCACATTGCTACACATCTCAATGCTACTACAACTCGAGAACTTTATTGCCACAACTTTAAATGGTGTTGCAACTCTAGATGTCGAGCTGGATCCTAGTTGTCCTATAAGACCAATACACCAACATGATGAAGGTACAAGCCATCACAACCACGTATGGTAAGTAAGAAGGTATGTCTACCAAAATTGTGTAATGAATAGGTATTGATTGGAATTTCATGATCTGATTGCATCGCTCATTGCCCAATCACACACTCATAATCACCCAACTCATGGCATAATTACCCTATCACACCATCATTCCTTTCCATATGTTTTTAAATCTCCATTGTCCAGACTATTCAATTTTTTTTACAACCACAATTTGCTTAAGCTATGGTTAGGAAGAATGGGGGTCTCACTGAGCTGCAAGGAACCTACAAAGACGCTATTTTTGGAGGCATATGAGAATATGGGTGGGAGTTTTAAGCAAGGAGGATGGATGGAGTACTTAAATAAGCTATGAGGGTATGCCAAAAATGTGTCATTCGAATTCAGCAGTAATTTCAGATAAATTAGGATTGAAGTGGAAGAAACGGTGGTGCAAGTGACATAGGAAGTGATAGTTTAGGTGACCAAGCTTCCTTGGACACGAGAGTGATGGTATTGTCAATGGAGGCCGAAGTATGAAATCCTTGAGCAGTTCCTCGAGCTAGGAGAAGCCTTGTTCAAGAAAGGCCAGGATTTGACAAAAACTCATTATCGAGTTTGTGGCAAGATGTTGTCATGGTAGTGTAATAGTACATCATCTATGAAGGATTCTACGAGGTTGTATACCTATATCAAATTCACCTACTAGTCCACCTACATCATGGAAAACTAGTTAACATGCTATTTTTCCTCTGGAGGACACTGCAGACCATGAATGCACATGCACAAAAATTCATTAGAGAATATTTTGGCCTAAAATGAGCCTCCTAAGGAAAATATAAAATAATAAAACTATATGCTACATCACACTAAGTTAGAGGTGTATCTAGTGAAGGTTTATCTATATTTATCCATTAATGATGTTTTCAATGTAAGTTGGGTTAATATAGAGTCAAGAGGTGAGAGTTAAAAATAATAATGAGAATTTTAAATTTTAATTAAGCTAGGGATTTTCTATAGCATGCTCATTTAAGAGCCAAACATGTCACTTGCGAGAATTGAACTTGGGTGGGGGGGAAAACACCCCTCAACACAAACCACTCAATCCAAACCCAATTGACAATTATTATTATTATTATTATAAAATTACCACACATATAATATCTCACTATATAAACATATCATTATAATGAAACCATTTTTTATAATCATACGAAAAACTTACCTTTTTAAAATATTTGTTTAACTATAATCAAATTTTAGTTATTCTAAATGATTATAATGAAACAATGAAACATTTTTTTATAGTCATAATCAAAACTTGTCTTATTAAAATATTTTTTAACTATAACTAAATTTTAGCTATTCTATAGCTAAATTTATTCTAATTTTTTGAATTTGTTTGTAATTACCATATAAACCTAGCTTTACACTCACATATAAAATAAATTTAATTTGACCATTCTTCTTTCTTATTATATTTAATTTGAATGGTTTATCATTTTCCTATAAAAAAATGACAAAAATTATTATTTTTCATATGTTTATTTATATTAAATGAAGTTCTAATAATATTGTTTAATTTTTACTAAAATTTGATTTAATAATTTTTCGTTATTTATTTATTTATGTTTTGTTAAAACTCAATCTTAAATGTATGTTTTTCCCTTTTTATTGCATTGTAACCATAATATACTTATTGCAATTTATTAGATTGTAATGGTAATTACGCCGAAAGGCGTACACCTATTGATACTGGGCACATTTAATAGGTTTTAAGTTCTTAATACGTTTTCTATGGACAAGATTAAATATGCCTAGAATATTCTTAGTCGTCACAATAAATGAATGGCTCTCATTTCAACCATTAACTTACGGGCTATTATAAAAAAATCCGTTTATATATTTACTTTTTTACATTTACCTAATCCTGTTTAAGAATTATTGTGTTCACTAACTTATTTCCATGTCTACGTGATTAGAAAAGATTAAGGTATTGGCACAGAGTGGTTAGATAAAAGTGGAGCACAATCGTTTGAACGTTGTGTGGTTTAATTTACAGGGTTCAGTTTCATAACATGAGCTATGGTTTCCTGGTGTGTGGTCGACCAATCTATTGTTGGTGCGCGCTTCCTCTACCATATGATTACTTGTATTTTGCATGCATATATCATTCCCTCCCCATAGTTAAAATATCTAGCCCTAAACTCTTCTATGAGCCTACACCTAAGCTCGAGCCCTTATCTTCTGTAGTTTGAATTTTTGTTTTCCTATAGTTTGAATTAAGTTTTTCATTTTTTCTATTTATTATTATCTTCCATACTATTTCAATTTTTGTTTTTCTATAGTTTTGATGAGTGTTTGTAATTTTTGATAATGCGCAGGGTTCATTCATTATCATAATGGGTGGAGTTTTGGATTAAAAAAAAATGCATCTAGGCACCTAGTTACACTACTAACAGATCTATTATATTCAAAGCAAAATTTGGGCACCTGGTTACACTACTAACATATCTATTCTATTTGCGAGATCTAAAGTCTAATTCGCATTTGTAATTTTTCATAATGCCTCAGGTTCCATTTTCATCTTCACAAATTATCATAATTCTTTGGTTTTGGATTCAACACAAACTTATTTGGCCACCTCCTTACACTACCAATGGATCTATTCTATTATGCATGATTTGAACTCCAATGCATGAGGAAATTATCATGGATTTAGATTTCTTGCATGAAAAGATTATCATGGATTTAGATTATGATTTATAATAATAGATAAGATTTACAGTTACTTCAATATTGTCAACCAATATGCATTATGTTTTGTATAAATAAAGCATGTACTGTAATATTAATTTCGGAATGTTGTCCTCTCCAAATTAGAAGATTTTATTTAGCCGTGTCTCTAATTTGGATTTGTCGCTTGTTAAGGTTTAGGTTTTTTTTTTTATTAAATTCTCATTTTCTACCTAACCGGTCTGGAAATCCTTTTGGAACAATGCAATTCAATTCAAATTTCGACATGCAGGTTATCAACTTAGGTTTATTTCTCATATATTTAATTATTCGTGCCTTTTAATTCGAGCATTCTGGATGTTGTTTTAATGTGAGAACGTTGAGGGCTTAAAGATTTTTTTTAAATATGCAAGTTTATATTTGTCCATTTAAAGCACTAAAATAGATAGCCCTAAACTCTACCCTAACCCTGAGCCTACACGGCCCCGAGCCCTGATCTTCTGTACAATTTTTTGTTTTGTTTTTTATTTTCATTTTGTTTTGTTGTAATTGTTATTCCCGTTTGTAATTTTTCATAATGAGTCTGTTTAATCTGTGCACCTCTTTACACTACTTACTGATTTATTCTATTGTCTGGGATATGAAGTCAAATGCATGAAAATATTATCATGGATCTCAATATCGGTCCCCTAACTCGAACATTCGAGATTTTTTTTAACGCTAGCGAAGAAAAGTATATTTGGCCGTCACTTAGCTTTCAATGTTGAGGTGAACGGTTTACTAAAATCCTTTGCATATAAATCTGTGTAGTTTATATTTGTCCATTTAAAACACTAAAACAACTAGCAATGGAGTCGTAACAAACATTGTTACGAGGAAAAACCTTATTCGTGTTGGGAAAAATATAGATATGATTAATTTAAGTAATTAAACACATCAATTTAGAATATGATAGGTTTAATTTAAGTAATACCATACTACGTTTATATTATGGGATTATCATATGATGTGTGACACATATTTTGTTGCTATGTGCTTAACAATTCGACTTAAAAGTCAACGTCTAAATTTGAGTTATTATGTTGTGTTTGTTGATATTATTGATGGTGTCATGTCATGTGAATTAGGGTTTGGGTAATTTGGAGTTTTTTTATTTTATTTTACATATTATAAAATCTATAAATTTATATATAGGACTAGGGTATATGGAGTTTTAATTTTATTTTATATGTTATAAATTTTTTATATTAGTCTAACAATATATATACTAGCACAACAGTTAAATTGTTGTTGGTGAGGTTGGTAAGATGAAACGAAGAATATGAAACCACTAAAGAAATTGTTGGTGAGGCTGGTAAGATGAAACGAAGAATATGAAACCACTGAAGAAAAGGCTTATGGCTAACAATTAGATGGTCACACAGTCATTTCTTAATCATATTAATTAAATGTTAAAAAGTAAACAGGTTAACGCTTTTAAAAATTAACATTTTTTAACATTTACTTAATTTGATTAAGAAATTACTGTGTGACCATCTTACTAGCCTTAAGCCTTTCGACGTTCACCAACAGCGATTTAGCGGCTATGCTAGTATACTTACAACAATGTTATTGGATTTTTCGTTTTGTTATATTTTGATAATGAGATAAAAATTACATTTTTTAGTATATTTTTATATAATTTTTAATATTATATTGTTTTTATCTCTTAGTTAGTAATTAAAGAATAATTTTAATAAGTGAACAATAATTTTGTTGGAAGTCATGATACTTTTCCCTGATGATTTTAACACATTTAAAAATGACTACCATTGAAAAAATATTAGACAAAAAGTTGACTTTGTCCATTTATTAACTCGCTCCAATTAAAAAGTAATTTTAATTATATTTTAAATCTATAGTATTCCAATTCTCATTGCTTCAAAATACATACCTTTTTTTTTTCTTAAATCAAAATATTATTTCTTCTCTTAGATTAATAATATAAAATAATTTCACATTCCAAAATGACCCACTATGAAGTAATTATTATGGATTTTTTTCTTAAATCAAAATATTATTTCTTCTCTTAGATTAATAATATAAAATAATTTCACATTCCAAAATGACCCACTATGAAGTACTTATTATGGATTTTTTTTTTAATATGTGGAGGTAGTGGTATTTTAAAATATTAAATATTTAATGTTTATTAAATATTTTTTTTAATATCTAGATGTTGTAGTATTATAAAATATTATATTTTTAGTGTCTCAAGAATATTTATCATATCAAGGATGATCTCACCAAGATCTTCTTCAAGGTGTGGTTTATGTGTGGTTAACTATTGTCAAATGAAAATGTGACAAATAAGCTTCTTTGACTTTTAGATGTACAACTCAACCATTATGTTTGACCCAAAAATTTGAAATTCTATTGGTTATTGAATTCCCAACTCATCAACCATATTTTTTCTTATAAGGCCCATTTTATCCCAAAATTACTTCTAATTCATCAACCCAAGAACTTTCGGTTGAGCACACACTACGCAGGGAGGGAAGGACATGGTGTGAGGTGGAGAGAGAACCAACAACAACTGTAACGCCTCCTAGAAGAGTTGCAATTGTTGCAACTTGTTGATTCTTGAATCCGTTAGGATCGAAACGACAATCTCACGAGGATGTAAATCCCCCTACGATTTTATAGAGGTGGTACTCCTCTTTAGATTTTCTTGAGTTTTTTAAATATTCAAAATATGGGACTTGACAGAAGTTTGTTGTGGTAATTTAAAGAAACAAAAATATTACAATAAAATAAAAGGAATTTTTTTTTTGTTTTATTCTAAAGGAAAGTTCCTAAGAAAGGACCAGGAACCGAACATATTCACACATTTAAACCAAATAAGCAAAATTTCCTCACATCCATCATAGTTTAAGATAAATTCTAATCACATAAAAATAAAAATAAGATGGTTTGCATGCACAAGAGAAATTTAACAAAGTGGATACATGGGAGGCTCAAATAAATACAATGATAGATAAACCTCAAATACTTTATATTCTAAAAAAAGGCTTAGAAAGCACAATCGAGATTGTTCCCAAAGTAGTTCTCTTGAAATTTCCAAAAAATATATAGTTTGTTACATATTCTCAAAATTGTAAATGCGTTTGTATTAAAGATTGGGATTGGGGCTTCCGAAGACCATAAAGAAAATAAATACAAGAAATAAGATTTTATAAAGATGATGGTAGGTGGTAGAAGGATCAACAAGACCTGGTAAGAAGAAGAAAGGAGTTACCAATCTTCAGTTAAACCTTTCTAGTGAAATAGGTGAAATAACTGTATGAAGGACTTGATAAATAAAAGAAGGATGTGATCAACATAAACTTATTATGATGGTCACTCCTCTGTTCATTTTCTCGCTGATGTCCTTTTATCGTTTTCATCAATTGTTACAGGAACCATCTCAACCGCTTCTTTCCCTTTATTTTTCAGTTTATCGATATCCTTCTTGAACCATTCTTCGATGTAACTTTTCATAGGTGCCACGTTGATTTCATGCCAGATTTTAATATTGAATAGCTCACCCTCCAAGTCTCGGAGATCAATGGAAATTCCTTGTAATACTTCTTCAATATCCTAATTTTTTATGGAGTAATCCACTAGCCAGTTATCTATGGCCTTCTCATCATATACAATTATGCCATAATTTTTTTTAATTGACAATCCTTTAAAAATATCAACTTGCTCATCGAACTGTTGTTTTGTTAGGAGCAATGAGTTGAGTATCAACTTGGGATCTTGGACTTCGTTAGTGCTTCTAGATAGGTCCACATCTGTGATCCTTTTGAATATCTCTTCTCTCCTTGTTATGGCTTGGCTGCATGCCTAGACAATGTTGTTCAAGTTCTTTATTTTCTCTTTCTAGCAGGCATTCAACTGCTTGATCCGACTTGGAGAGGGAAGGTCCTCCTCTCTTCTATTTAGGTATGAAATATTGGTAACTTTATTACCAAAGGGTACTATGACATCAAGGTAGAAAACTGCTTCACTTTTTAGGTTGGCCTATAGATATTCAAGGAAGGCATGCACCCTCAAGCCAAAAGAAATCATTCTGTTTGAAATTTCCCAAGATTTTGTAATTAGTGCCATTATTTTCTTGATATTATTCTCCACATAGTTCTTGGTTGATGTGAGTAAGATTGATGATCCTTTTATTTTGGATGTGGGCGTGGTGGGTCCGACAATTGCCAAAGGGATGGCAAGGAGTGGAAGAGGCATCAAAGTCTCTTCCAATTCCTTAATCCTTTCCTTTAACTTTATATTTTCCTCTTTGAGACCACCAATGGAATCTTCAAATGCATCACCATTTTCTTTATGAATTCTAGAAATTTGGGAAGGCCGCATATTTCTTAGGTTAACCTCTGAACGATATTTCCTCTTTTTATTCTTCATGTCACTCTTATTAATAATTATTTTTTTAGATTCATTGTCAAAGACAATGCTCTGAAATACAAATGATTCTTCTTCATCAAAGATCTCATTCTCAACAATTTTCAACGACTGATTCTGGTGAGCCGTGCTTCCTGACTGATCAATGTTAGGAAACATTTTCTCAATGTCAGCCTCAAGCTCCATATTTTGGATGGAGAAGCTATTGATGTCACTTTCAATGCGATGCTCTTCTTCCTCTTCTTCTTCAGAGGAAGTTTATGTGAGATTTCAAATTTTCCTAGAGGGGGGTTCTTATCTCCTCCTCTGCCTGAACTACTGTTGATTACTTTTTGAGATTGGTGGGCCACTGGAGCACTACTTTGAGGTGTTTTAGTATTAGGATTAACAATTGGGGATTGAGCACTCTTCTCACTGAGACCTTTTCCTCTCTATTTGTACAATTCATTTGTGCTAAGTACCATCTCTAAGTCACCAATAGTGTGGGTAGGATTTCTCAGGTGATTATATTCTTCTTCTCCTAGAACAATGTGGATAAATGAATTGCTAAAACCCACTATTAACATATGGTCCAAAAATATTATGTTAGGTTCAAACCATCTGATATTTTCAGCATACTTGAGATTCAAGTTGTGGAAGTGGTTTTGCAAATTCATCAATTTTGTTCATACTTCTGAATACAAAATCCCCAACTTTCCAAGGCAAAGGAATGAATTTTTTTGTTTTGTTTTTCATGAAAAAAGTGCACCCAAAAGTTATATTGCCTTGTGACTTCTGTAAAAAACATTCTATCGGATATATGGCATGGAAGAAAGAAAGGATTTTCCTTGGAACTGAAAATCCTTATGACATTGTAATTCTCCATTTGCTCCAAAGTCCCCTTTCTATATAGGAATTTACTAGCATCAAAAAATATTATTGGGATATCTCTTCCAAACAACAAATCTTTAAGAACTATGACAAATTCGTTGAAAACCTCATAAAAATGTAGGGAATATTTTTTCCTCCATAATGCTTGGTACGAAAAGGTCACAAGGTCAAATTCACAATTCACCTTCTTGCATATAAACAATTTAGGAAACTGACAGCAATGCGCTATCATGAAAACAAAATAAGAAGACATAAACAATTTATTATCCTTTTTATACTGAGAGAATTGGGAAGAGATTTCAATGGAAATCAACTTCTGCCAATTGAAAATGACCTGCTCCTTGATAGTAAAATATAAGATGTAAAGAATCATACAGGAAATGTTGATAGTATTTTCTTGACTCATAACTTTGGTAAATAACCAAGAAATTTCCTGAAATGGGTTTTTTAACAAGATGACCTACAATTTGGTAATATCTTTAGGAATGGCCACAAGATTCTCCAAAAATTCAAGTAAGAGATCCAGGTTGTTGCCAAGTTTTTCCAGGAAGTCCCCGCAATCTTCACCTTTGAAGGTGAGTGTTGGTTCTAGGAGTTTCATCATTTTATGGAACATTTGAGGTGAAAAAGAGATGAGAGAATGGTCTTGGATTTTAATCATCCACTGACTTGGTATATACTTCTCAGTGCACTAGGAAAATAGCTCCTTGCAGTAAAAAACTTTAAGAACACAACCTGCACAAGCAATTCCATACATCCAAATTACTTCCTTCTGAGCAAAAGGGGATGAATAATAAGAGTATGATCTTTACCACTGAAAGTTATGGTCCTCTCATCCAAAAATGTTCAAAGTATTTCCACAGAACTACTCTCAAGCTGCTACTGCCAAAAGTATACAAGAACATTCTTTTGATCTAGAAAATATTTGAAATTAACGCTTGAAATATATAATATAATCTTCCACAAATCATTCTTTAATGCGATTTAATAAGAAATATCCTCGAGCCCTTCACCTATTAATGAAAATCTTTACAGGACCTTCATTATGATTTATTAGCATTAAACCATACTAAATGCTTATTGGGAAAAATGCGAAGGTGGCGGGGGTGAACGAGCGAAAAATAATATTTGGGACTTTTGTGAACCTTCCAACCCAGGAACCCATCGTTGTAGAAGGTTGAGAATTGGCAAAGTGTTGTAATGCAACCAGTCAGACTCAATATAGGACAGATGAGGTACTTAGGAGATCGGGGAGTCCAATGTTCAAAATGTAGATCACAGATCGTTTGGGTACAAAATGTATTTCAAAAAACAAGGGATATGAAAGCTTTGATACTGTTGGCCCTTGACCAAGTTTTGGGAACACTTGTTCATATTTGACCATTTTTGGGACTTCAATAGATTGTCGAAGATGGAGTGCCAAACGAAGCAAAGATCACGGGATCTTGACCCACTTTTGGGCCCATTTTGGGTTTTGGGAATATGTAATGGGAAAGGGATGTCAACTTGTGGGTTCACCCATGCTTATGCCCACTTTTGTAAATGTATACATAGACATCTAGGAATCTAGTGGTGTATTGTATTGTATTGTATTTATGTGATATAGGCTAAGTGCCAAGAAGGGATCTATGTGATCAGGAGTTTTGCGAATTCTGTGTAGACTTGAAGAGCTTAGTGCAAGTCCCTGTGTGAAGGTATAAAAGGCTTTGTGCTAAAAGGAAAGGAAAGCGAGTTGCATAGATATTTTTTCCTGTGCGAAGTAAGGGTTTCTACAACTCTGTTCTTGTAACCGATTGGCCGATGATAATAAAGAAGAAGAGTTGGTGGAAATATTCCCAGGGTGGGAGTGAACCAGGTAAATCTGTGTTTTATGCTCTGTTCTTTGACTTGATGTGTTTATCTTTGCTTTGGCTAAGTGATTTGATATATTTAGATAGATCTACTTATGCTTTGTGCTTCATTAGATGTGTATGAATAGTAGATCTGATATGTATGAAGATTCTTAGTGCTAATCTACTAGATCCGATCTATTTTACTATTGCTAAGTACTAAGATACCTTAGATCTAAGTGAATTCTGTGATGCTCTGTGCTATTTGTGAAGTATAATAAGGATCGAATATTGATGAATGATCAATGATAAGTTCTCTGTAAGTGATATAATCATAGATCTGTGTCCCAACTTAGGTTGCAAACACTTAATTCCTATAACCACCCCTGCTTCTACCTTAGGTGAGACTTTATTTTCTTCGCAAGTGTTGCTGAAAGGGCTAGTAGTTAGGGTTTTGTTGGTGCGTTGTTGTAGAGTTGAACCCTGGGTCTGCCCCTATGCCAGCAAATGGTTTTATTGTTGGGACTTGAAACTATGATTGTTGAGCACTGAGGAAGAAGAAGTTTTGTGCAAAGATTCGTCCTGAAACTATGGAAGCTCTGTGCATGGATCTGTGCCCTAGTGTGCAGTATTCCACTTGATGTGAAAAGATTTTTGCTAAAGAAAGAAGGCCAGATCTGAAGAAAAGAAGCAATATCTGAATGCTTTGTGCTCTAAGAAAAGTAAAAGTGGAAGTTTCTAAAGAAAAGAGGTCAGATCTGCAGTAAATAGGTAAGATCTGTAAGCTCAGTGCTCTGATAAAGGTAATAATAGTTAAAAGGTTTTAGATCTAGAAGTTTTGTACTCTGTAGAAGTAAGATAAGTGGAAATTTTTGTTTCTAAGAACATGGATCTAGGTATGTTTGATAGATTTTGTCATAGCTTGAAAACTAGGGCATTAATAGATGGAAGAAAGTTTGATATGAATAAATATGATAAGCATAATGATAGATATGTTATACCTATGCATAGAAAAAGTGTTTGGACTAACAAATGGATGCATGATCCTAGAAAGAATTTTTTGTAGGTTAGCTACCACGATCCTAGTGCATAGTACAAAAGAGGATGGAGATCATTTAAAAGAAAGAGAGGATTATCCCTATGTTACAGTTGCAGAAAACCAGGCCATCTAGTTAAGGAATGCCCTGGTGGAAGACCTAGTTGTCTCTATTGCAAAGCTATGGACCATGAAGTATTGGATTGTCCTAGAATGATTGCTAAGCTTGAAAGAATGAAGTTGAAAGAAGAAAACCCTAAGGCAGATCTAGAAATAGTAGAACCCCAGAAGGAATCGGAGAAGGTATTACTATAGATGAAAGACACCTTGAATGATCACCGACATGTTAGGCTATCAGAGATCTTTAAAGAAAAGGAATGCATCGAGGCAAGAATATGAGACTTCAACATTGACTGTGTCCTGGATGAAGAAACACAGATGAACATTATGACAGAGAGAACTTGGGAAATCATAGGGAGGCCTGTTATGATTCCTTCATTAAGAGGAATAGGGTTATTCAGAGGGAAACTGGTAAACCTATGTGGGAGGCTCACTCAGATATCTATGAATGTCAATGGAACTTCGACAGAAGAATATTTTGAGATTATCAAATTTATCGAGGACAACACCCCGTTTACTATGTTACTTGGAAAACCTTGGATTGAAAGAGATCAAGACAGAAAGAAGGAAGAAGAAGAGGTTTTAGAACAACAGAGACAATATTTAAAAGATTTCATGAACAAAAGGATCACGCAGTTGCTTTAATAATAGGAGAACAAATCGAATCTACCTAACACTAGAATCCCAGATGTCAAAGCCACAAGAGAATTAGAGGAATCACAAAAGATTGAAGTATTTGTCTCAGATATAGAAGAAGTATTACCCTTGAGTCTTAGGAGAGAATCTCAGCAGTGCGAAGTGACTATGTCCAAAGAAAATAAGAATCAGAATGGGAAGAGAATCACTGAGACGAAGCTCACTGGAAAGAAGGATAGGAATCTAAGTAAAAAGAGAGCTAAGATCGAAAGGCTACAAAATATTCTAGGGGGAGCCTCGCAGAAGGAAAACTTGCAAAATTTGAACTTTGCCGAGATACCAGACCAGTGACATAGGCCACTTCATCGGGGCAAATAAATATAGCCGTTAGAGGATGATATATCTGTTCGAATGTCGCTTCGAACGGGTCAAAAAGCATTGATGGTTCTCCACTAGACCATTGGACTGCACCATTATGGACATAACACAAATTAATGAGGCTCATACCCGTTGCAAAGCAAATTGTTACTAAGATCGCCTATATATCTCGTCGCGCCATGCTTGAAGAACACTTTTTCCAACTATTAATTTCAAGCCGACAGATTGACAAGTGTATACAGTGATCATCACACCCTTGTTGTTCATTCCTGTGAAATGTTTAATATCATTGTGACCCCAATAATTTATCTAGAGTGTGTATGTCTGACGAGCTCACCGCAGTTGAAGAATTCGTAATAGAAATTTTGCTTGATTTAATGACTGAGAGAGTCATGTTAGAAAGAGGAGTATCCATAGGTGTTCAAGCATCATCGACGAGAGGACTCCTAGCCTCTTTGTCCATTGCTCAAGTCAGACCATCCCGATAGGCCGATGAGAAGCGTACTAAACATAGAGACAATATTGTGAATGGCGAGATGATTCTCAACATTCTACCTACCTACCTACCCCCTCTAAGTGGTGCCATCAACTGGGATAATGTGTCCAGAGACTTTGACTATGATTTGGTCATGATGTACCTTCCAAAAGGGATACGTGTAGTTCGAGCCGACCAGGATAAGCTTGCAATATTGAAGTTCAATGACTTCAACCTTGGCAACATGAAGGCTTATAGCATGCTTGCCTCATGCAAGTATCTGAATAGAACTAAAAGAAAGAATTCAAAGATTATCTCGCAGTCATGGACCCAGAACCTCATGCATTCCACACTACTCAATGTGATGAAGATCCCGCACTTCGGCAATAATTAGGAGGTGAATGCATCTATAAAGTTATTGTTGTCCTGCTACCACGGAGGATACTTATGGTTGAACCATCGTATCACTATGGATCCGACCTTGATCATTCATATCAGAGGGCTGAGCATGCAGGGCCCCGACCCACATGAATTTTACCCTGGAAATACCTCAAATTGAGAATTAGCGCAGAAAATCAAACTTATGGAGATGTAGAGAAGGGCACGTGAGGCTACAAGGGAACCACTATCCAGAGTGACGTAGTGTGCCTTTCATGTCAACTGATCATAGGCAAGTTAGTTCACAAGAACCGACCCACCCAAGTAACTGGATTCATAGTTGATATCACAGGGAAGTGCGCAAAAGGAATATAGATGAATTGGGCACAGTACCTTGTAAACCAACTGGAACTGGATTGCAGGGAAGCACAAGATCAAGGGTATGAGTTCTACCTCAGTTGGCTTCTCATATTGATCTCTTTCATCGCATGGGAGAGGCCTAAAGGTGAGACCCTCCCGGACATAGAGCCCTTTGAATCTTTGGCTATGAAGTTCAACACCTTATGGTACTCTAATGATATGAACAAGCAATGGAAATCCAATGCCATATTCCATACCTACTACAAATAGTTGAAACAAGCCATCTAGTTTGAGCCTCAGATGACCTTGAACACCCTCCACAGGTTTCAACCCTTAATGAAGTTCAACGTGGACCACCACTTTATTTATATAACAACGCACGTTGATGAGCACAAGCAATAGTTGTAGTCATATTACAAGTTGATTGAGGAAGAGATTGAATACATCACCAAGGATTAGTCGACAAACCTTCTCATTCTAGCCAAACCTGTGGAGTTGTCTGATGTAGACAGCCCGGAAGTTGCATAGGATACACCCAGATCTAGCAAGACGAAGAATCCTGAAGAGGTTCATGATGTAGATAGTGCATCTGTAAGGACTGCTTCTATCACACCGGACGAAGGGGATGATGGCGAAGAAATAGAAGGCACATAAATTGAACAACATAAAGGCGAAGTACCACTACCTAGGGATGAAGAGGACTCGTCGAAGAAGAGGAAGGTTTTGCCTTCGAAATCTTTCTCCTGGAAGAAACCTAGAACCCCTGTAACCAAGATGTGGACTAACCTCACATTGGATGATTTTAATTTCATCATTGCAGCTGTGAACGATGCTTCACCGGAGATATTAGAGAATAAGGAGGAAAAGCAGGAGAATATGTATAATCTTATCGAGATTGAACTCCAAGGAGTGCAGCAGGAACTCCAGTCTAGTCACATAGTATCCACTACGCCTTTGACAACAGGAACAGTAGAACCGGGAGATGAGCCAGCTCAACTCCACCAGATTGCTGATATGGTCAAAGCTCACCTTCGACGAGCTCAAGAAGACATAGCACAAGCCACCCAGGCTTTGAAACAGGTATAGGGAGTACTTTTCAAGTAGCTTAGTGTTGCCGAACAAGAAAAACTTTCTCTTCAAGTACAGTGGGACAAAGAGAAAGCAGTCGTACAACAAGACAAGGAGCAGTTGCTCAAAGAGAAACTCGAGATAAAGGAACCGGTCAACAAAGAACTACTCTCTATGGAAGTCATCGAAGTCCAGATAGAAGAACAAATTCCACAACAGGTGGCACAACTGGAAGGAGTGATCCAACAACTTCAGTAGCGCATCGCAGATCTAAAACTTTGTACTGTGCTCGAGACCCCTCAAGATATAAGAGACCTAAGAGAGGCAACTTCCTGCAACGCAGTTGCTAGATTGAAAGCCCTTAAATTTTAATGCAAGAAGTTGACTTCTAGGAGCGCTCAGACATGTGAGACCTTCATGGAAAATCTAGAATTGCAGGCATTGGAGTCACAACTCCAAGAAGCAAAGCAGCATGCAGATATGTTACAAGCACAACTGAAGGCCTTGTCACCAGTTGAAAGAATGAAGAGGTTTCCAGAGTAGCGCACAAACCAAAAAAAATTCCACACGATTCAGAGTAAAGTGATGGAAGTCTCTCAATGAATTCAACCAGTGCAAGAGAAGGCATGCAAAATATTCACTGAAGTTGAAAACCAAGGAGTAGAACTTGAACAGGTTGTAAGTGCAGTAGAACATCGCTTAGAAGGACCAGTCAATGACGCACTCATCCAAGAGTTCACCAAGCAAGAGGTCGTAGAATTGCAGCAGTTCAAAGAAGCTCGATCCAAGCTTGAGTCATTCGAGGTGGAATTGCCTCGACCAGAGTGACTCGGGATGAGCCATAGGTGAGTATTGGGGGCCTTTTGGACCTTGACCAATTTTTAGGAACACTTGGTCACATTTGACCATTTTTGGGACTTCTACAGCCTATCGAATATGGAGTGCCAGACAAAGTAGAGATCACGAGATCTCGACCCACTTTTGAGCCCATTTTGGGTTTTGGGAATATGTAATGGGAAAGGGATGTCGACCCGTGGGTTCACCCATGCTTAGGCCCACTTTTGTAAATGTATAAATAGATGTCTAGGCATATAGTAGTGTATTGTATTGTATCTATGTAATATAGGCTAAGTGCCAAGAAGGGATCTGTGTGATCGAGATTTTTGCGCATTCTGTGTAGACTTGCAGAGCTTAGTGCAATTCCCTATGTGAATATATAGAAGGATTTGTGATCAAAGGCAAGGAAGAAGGATCTAGCGAGATGCAAAAATCTTTTGTCATGTGCAAAGTAAGGGTTTCTACTACTTTGTGCTTGTAACCTATTGGTCGACAATAATAAAGAAGAAGAGTTGGTGAACGTAGCCCCAGGGTGGGGGTGAACCACGTAAATCTGTGTGTTATGCTCTGTGCTTTGATTTGATGTGTTTATCTCTGCTTTGGCTAAGTTCTTTGATATATTTAGATATATCTACTTATGATTTTTGCTTCATTAGATGTGTATGAATAGTAGATCTGAAATGTATTAATATGCTTAGTGTTGATCTACTGGATCTGATCTGTTTTACTGTTTCTAAGTACTAAGATACCTTAGATCTAAGTGAATGTTGTGATGGTCTGTGCTATTTGTGAAGTATAATAAGGATCAAATATTGATGAATGATCGATGCTAAGTGTTATGTAAGCGATATAATCATAGGTTTGTGTCCCAGCTTAGGTTGCAGACACTTGAGTCCTGCAACCACCCCTACTTCTACCTCGGGTGAGACTTCATCTATGTCGCAGGTGTTGCCGAAAGGGCCGGTAGTTAGGGTTTTGATGAGTCAAATTGTTTTGGTTGGGATTTTTGGTTTTGATCGGAAAAGCCACAGTGTTGTCAATAGACTGTCGGCGTTTCAGATCCAAATCAGGATCCATCTTCAGGACAATGAGCCTGGGTTAAGAAAAAGGGAAGAGCTAGGATAAATACTGGAAGTGTGGGAAAGTTTTCAGTGTTGGCTAGGTTTTAAAGTAGAATTATTTAATAAATTTTAATTGTTTGCTAAGATTTCTAGGGTTTATTAATTTGTTTATTTAAAGTTATAATAGTGTATTATTAATTTAGGGTTTTTTATTTTATCATTATTTAATGTTCTAGGGTTTAGTTAATAGGTAAAAAATGGATTATTAAATTTATTATAGGGTTAAGGTATTATAATCTAAGGTTAACTAAATAATTTAAAAAGAAGAATTAAACATTTATTTATGAGTTTAGTATTAGGGTTTCTAAATGTGTTGTTTTGGGTTATAAGGTAAATAATGGGTTATTATTAATTTAATGTTGTGTATTAATGTCTTCATTTAGATTAATAGGTTCTAGGGTTAGGTTATAGGTTCTAGGGTTATGTTCTTAGGTTATTGAAGAGGTTATTAGGTTGTCATAGAATTAAAATTAAAATTAATTGGGAGGGGGTTTTATTATGAATAAATAATTTATAATAAGATATGAAAATTACCAATGATTATTGTTGTTTTTTGTGGATCAAGGGGAGCCAGTTAGGGTTTTGTTGGTGTGCTATTGTAGCGCTGAACCTAGGGTCTACCCCTTTGCCAACAGATACCCACCAACCTAAGAACCCACGACTACAGAAACAAGTAAGTGTACAATTCCTGCAGAAACCCCAACAGATATAGAATTCTAGTTAAATTGAACACATGCAATTTGCTGATATTCAAGAGATGAGAGAAAGTTTTTTCTCCATAAATCAGAGAATTATATTAATAAAAAATGAATATACATGAGCAACCATCCTCAAAAAGAAGAGAGGAGGTGAATATATANAATTTCCAACATAGAAATTCTAGTCAAAAAAAGCTAGAAATAGCTAAAATAGGTGTCATAAGCTAAGGGAGACCACATAGTTCGACCTAGACCACTAAATATACATGTCACACACTCATTAATGTCCACAAGAGTTAATTGATGTG
>SNQJ01S0139140.1:5243-29891 GCA_010110895.2 Picea sitchensis | reverse complement strand
AAATAGTTTTCCATATCTGCAAACCATGGGGTATTTACAGAGAGGGAAAAAAGGTGCTCATCTGGGAAACTATCATCAACGGGAATATCATCATCCTCATTTTTTATGCGTGAAAGAAAATCAACTACCAAATTCTCCTTTCCAGGTCGGTCAAGGACGGTGATATTGAACTCTTGCAATAGCAGGAGCCACCTAGTCACTCGGCCATTCGTAATGGGTTTATTCATGAGAAATATAATGGTAGAGTGATTTGTATGTACAAATAATTCGTAACCTGTAATGTTGTGGAAAAACTTATTGATAGCATGAACTACTGCCAAGAATTCATTTTCAGTAACTGTATAGTTTAACTCAGCAAGGGACAAGTTCTTTCTCACAAAATAAATGGCATAGAACTGATGGTCTTCTTTCTGCCCTAATACTCCTCCTATTGCAGTATCGGAGGCATCACTGGATATGTGAAATGGAAGAGCCCAATTGGGCCCCCTAAGAACTGGTTCCACAGACAACTTAGCTTTCAGAGTTTCAAAAGTGGTTTGACACTGCTCGGTCCAAAGAAAATCAACATATTTTATTAACAAACCAAACATGGGTGCAACAATCTTTGGGAAATTTTCAATAAATCGTCGGTAATATCTGGCATGTCAAGAAAGATTCTCACCTCTTTTTGAGTCTTGGGAAGTGGAAGTCTGATGATGGCCTCAATATTAGAAGGATCGAATTTAATCCCTTCAGATGAAACGTTATGTCCTAGAACCACTCGAGTAATTCTTGCACATTTCATAGATTTCAGAAAATGGTTTATGGGAGATGTCACTTGATTCCATCAGGTTAAGTATCTCTAGGTATTCCTCCAAAATTCCTTTAAGGAAAAGAGCCCTGACTGCATCATCTGGAAGTTCATGGTACTTCAATTTCTGGGAGATATAAGCAAACCGTTCCATATAATCCTCGAGATTCCCATCCTCTAACTGTTGGATTTTGAAAATATCATTATGAGAATCCTTGGACTTGCAGTAGTCTTGGTACTTATTAATAAATATAGCTTTCATGGCTTCCCAAGACCTAATACTGGACTCTCCCAACCCCATGAACCATCTTAGTACAGAGTCCTTGAGGATGGCATGAAAGAGTTTTAGTTTCTAGGCATCTTGTAAGTAATTGTAGCTCCTACACAAGATGTCGAACTCAAATAGGAAGGTATCCAGGTCTTCACTGCTTTTACCATAAAAAGTGGGTAGTGACGAGAGTGGAATTTTTTTCATATTGACATTATGTGTGGTGTCCAAAATTGGAAACCCGAAGGTGGTTTCGGTTTGGTTTCCAACTTCTTCTCCCTCCTCATGTCTTACATCGTTGTGATCCTCCTGCTCATCCATACTAGTTTGGTTTCCAAAAAGAGAGTACCTAAATGGTTTTATCCTTGAATATAACAAAGTATCCCAAGGTTATTTTCTAAGAAATGTATCCCTTTGATGGGAAGGTCTCCCTACTGCTTGGATGTATGGGATTCTACTCGAGCCGGTTAAAACTATTGGTGCCAAAGTTTATGTTTTGACTTGAGAAACAATTATATTGGCTGAACTACCAAACAAAGTATTCACATGTTCAGGGTCAATGATGTCTACAAAGTTACGGTCTCTTGATGGTGATGCAAAAACAAAGGTTGTGTTGGTTGGTTCTACAGAAGGCTCGAGCGGTCTTGCCTCCTGTCTCACTATTATTGATGCTTCAATTTTTCGTTCTATAGTGCTCCCTGTTTTGGTCTCTTCAGAGACTGCTTTAGCTCTTTGGGTTGAGCTAACCCCTACTTTTTCGGTATCGATCTGCGGATTTTATGAGTGGAGTGTTCCTTCCCCCAAAAAGGTCAGAAGGAACCTTGGTCGAAAAGTTTGGTTTGGTTTGGTTTGAATGTATCTACCCTTTGGGTCCCTAGGTTTTTTCATGAAAGCAAACAAAAATAAAAATAAATACCATTGGGTTTGGGGGAACCTTCTATAACAGATGTGCAAGTTCTTACCTCATGTCTTAAAGTTCCCCTGCCACCAAACTAATGCTAAGGTTCAAAAATGATCTATCTCCTAACTATTTCCTACCTTAAGACAACTCCCAGGCAACGGCGCCAAAAATGATGGGTGTTCTATATGCACTAAATCCATCAATTAAATTGTCAACCTGGGGTAAGTAAACTTAGAGTTGTAGCACTGTATGTGCCAAGGCAGAAAATCTAGAGAAATTATTGTATATCTAAGGGGATGGTCTGTCTAAGGATGAATCTACTTAAGAAATGACTCTTTCACCTTTATCAGTTAGCAAATCCTATTAATGAACTTGAACTATTTACCCTAAGCAGTTTCAAACAATGAATCAATGGATTTTTCCTAAAGAAGAAAATCAAACCCTACTTTGAACAAGTTAATCTATTCAATATAATGAGAAACAACAAGTAAATCACTTTGATCTTTTATCTTTAAGCAAGTAAGCAATCAAACAACTAACCTATCAAAACTATTCAACAAGTAAATTATATTCTTAAAACAAACATCATAATCACTTCTATTTTGAAAAGGATAAATATTAACCTACTTAATCAAAAGCATCATGATTGTATTCATAAATTAATCAAGACTGTTCTTAATTTGCAATAACAAGAAATTCAAAGATGATGATTATGTCTTCGGTGCCTAATAACATCACAGTGGCATCTGATTATTAATGATAGCTTCAGAGGGATTAATTCAATGTTGAATTCTACGGAGAAATGAAAAGTATGAATCAAGCAATCTAATGAAAGCTTTTCCAGCATAGAAGAAACATTAAATATCCTGAAAATCCATGTGATCTCTAAATTTCATGCATCAATCATCGATGATTAAAAACACTCTTATACTAATTTAAACACACTTTTACGCTAACTCAAGTAAATTTACAAGATTATAAACTTATGACTAAAAAGCTTAATTCAAAATAAATCTTCTAATTAAAATCACAACTCAAGTCTAAAACTGAGATTTCATAAATTAAATTGGGCTAATCCTATCATTAAAAACTCAGATTTGAAACTAACATGCTTGTAAAAACATAATCCAAAATCTTCTTCTATCCTAGCATACGAAGACAAGATTAATAAACCAATTAAATTCATGAAAACATAACTTGAACTGAGAATCAAATCTAGCTTTATTACAATTATTAAAACATGCAATTATTTATCCATCAAAGCTTGCAAAAGAAACTATGTCTAAACTAATCCTTTGTTCTAAATACTACTCTGTTTTAACTTGTAGAAATCAATTTCAAACTCTAGCACATCATCTAAGTTAGTATCTTGCAAGCCTGTTGCTAAGAAATAAAAGACACAACATGACAAATAACTATCTCCTACAAGCAACCTGCAAAAGAGAAACTAGACAATTAAATTGTAAACAACAAACACAGTATTAAAACTACAAAATACATAAAACAGAGAAACAAAATGAATTATAACTACACAAATGAAACACACGATCTATCTATCTAAGTATTCACCCAGACCATTGGTGGGCCCCCCAACAGGTAGTGGCTACACCTCAACAGCAAATTGCAAGCTCAAATCAACACGATTTTGTCATTAACTTAAAAAACGCGGTTTGAACATAAGTTCACAGAGATGTCTCAATTACACAATGAAATTTCTTCTTAAAATTTTGTCTTGTGGTCTATCCACTACTGGTGGTATTTATAGTGATGACAGTTCGAGAGGTTGACCACTGGAAGGGTCGACCTTCTCTAAAAATGGCAACTTCCATTAAATGTGCTCTAATAGCTTTGGCTTCTAGAAATTGAATGAGCCACTCAGCAATTAGCCTAACTGCTTAATCTGAGGTGTCATGAGCTTTGTAGCTGGAGGCCACGAGGGGGCACAAAACCCAGGTCATTGATTCGCCCATCACATGCCGCCAATATGCCAACCGCCAACTCGCCTGCGCTCCAAGTGTTTGATCGCGTGTCAGATGGAGTGTTGGATCGCATACTGGATGGGGTGCTAGATGAAATGTCGAACGATCTACCAGATGGAGGATCGTACTGCGAATTTGCCTTGTTACACACAGATCACACATTAGGTCCTCATAATCATCAAATCAAACCAAATTTAACTCAAAACCATTACAAAACATTGATTGCACATACATGTTATAAATCCATGATGAATTGATACAAAATCCTTTGAAAACTTCCTCAAAATGGTCAATAACATATATAATACTGGTGCAAAAAGGATTCAATCATCACCACAAAACAATCAAAATACGATCCCAACACTCTCTTATTCTCAATCATATCTGGTAGCTACTTTCGGGTTTCATCCTCTGGAAGATCTGGAAAGAACGTAATAGGAGGATCTTCCACTCATCTCATCTTGCCTGGAAGACAATTTGGAATCACATATACGAAAACATCAGAGAAACCATCCACTTGCATCCCTGGAAAGAGGAGGACATGTCATGCCCTCCCCAAGAAAAGCACATCCTGGACAACTGGAGCATCAACCTCAACCTTCATACTCTTAGAAAATTTCAAAGCTTCCAGACTACAGGTAGCCCCACGCATTGGTCCCCTCCTTCTCCAGGTTTTGTCAAGTTAAATTTTGATGGGCCTCCAAAGGTAATCCAGACCCTTCTTGGTTCGAAGTGGTACTCTGCAACTACTAAGGGAACATCATGAGTATTGTTGTTGGTAGCATAGGACACAACAAAAACAACACAGCGAAACTTTGGGGACTCAAAAAAGGACTACAGTTTTCTCATGAACAAGGTCACCATAAGCTTATCGTCGAGGGGGACTCCCAAATCATTCTTATCCTTTTCACCAAAATTATTAATGGGTCTGACCCATACAAAATCTCTCCTTGCTGGTGTCTTACCACGGGACTAAGTGTCATTGCAGCTCTCATCAAGCCTCACTCATCTCTCATTCCCTCGCATGTCCGACAGAGAGCCAATCAGATAGCCAACAAGTTAGCCAATATTTGGGTGGCTCTAGACAGACCAGATATTATCTGCATATCCCCCACCCACAATGATCATCCTATCCTCCAATATTGTATTGCTCGGGCTCTTAGCACTGATAGCCCCCTGGATGGGGTGTCAGCAGGGTCCACGCATCGATGGGAGACAACAATGATTGCCACCTCTCCAGAGACCATGTGACCAACGCATGCAACCCTCCCCTCCAACATGCAACATAGATATTGATCTCAATCTCTCTTCTTCTTTTATCTTAGATACACCTGCACACTTCCCATCTTTTCATATCGATCAAATGAAAATAGAGTTTTAAATCGAAGACCATCCATAACTTTAACTCGAGATATGGAAGTAAAAGTGAGACATTGGTGCTCTGTCTTCCCAATATTAATAGTTGTTTTCTCTAATGTTAATTCATGGGACATATGGATTGTTAATCCCCAAGCAAGTCTCAATGGAATTTTTATCTCTTTGCCTCTTTCAATTGGTATAATAGGGACAGTTTGAGGGAACACTTCATCCTATGGAACTCCAAATAGTTATCAAATCTAACTAAAAAATATGTGGGAGGTTCATGAGGGTATATTACAGGATTATATGTATAATCTGTTCAACAACCCCAAGGGCACCATTCACAATTCCTGCATTGGTCCATAAGTTAGAAGTAAGCATCACTCAAGCTCCAACAACAATAAGCAACTCAATGTCCAATTTTTCGTTATCAGCTTCAATCAAATAGTTACTACTTACTCTTTTAGAAACACTACATGCAACCAGGAGATTTAATGATATCAAACAGTGCTTCTTGTGATTGTGGAAATCATCATTTGTTGTAAACAAATGTATTGCATTATCAAATAACTTCTTTGTGGAACCATGCATTTTTCTATCTGTACGTGTCATTAGTAATTGTCAGTCTTCTAAAGTAGGATTTGCATCTTTGACATTCATTAGAAGATGTCGAAAATGTGTATGCTTGTTACTTTGTCCATCTTGCCTAAACACAATATCAAGAGTCACAAATTTTGTGAAGGATCTCCATAATTTTTTCACGGGATCATTGTATGCATAAGCAAGTTTATCCATAACACGAGGTACTTTTCCCAAGTCACCAACTAATATAAGTGACCTCCCTCCAAAGAAAACAGTTAAATGTTATGGAAAATCTTTCTGAAATAGAGCATCAATTTTCTGTATAAAACTCATCTCATCAATAAGGATGTATTTGACTTCTATGATTTTCCCTGCCATCCTCATCTTGTCTTTGCAATTTTACTCTTTTTCTTTCATGATCTTTTATTCGTTGTTCTTCCCATCTTTGTTGCTCATTTTATTTTATTTTATGGTTTCTTCCCTTTCCATTTCAATGAGTTCCTCCATTTGATTTACAACTTGCCTTCTAGTCCAATATCATTGTCGACTTCTTACATCCTCAATATTATCATTATTCATTCCCCAATAAGAGTAGACATCTTATGCTCAAATTTACTATTTATATTTATGTATCAAACAAAAACACTGAAATCAATTAACACTAAAATCAAAGTTAAAATTATTGGACATTGAAAACAAAAACAATAAAAATGCACAYTAAAATCAAAATTAAAATCGTTGAACACTAAAAACAATGATATTTAACTAATTGGAAAATGTTAACTAATGAAAAAGTRTACATTATATGAAGAATTAATAAATAATAACATAAAGAATTKATATATACATTATATGAAGAATTAATAAATAATAGCATAAAGAGTTTATATATATATAAACAACTTAAATTACAACACCATAATACATTTATCTTTTTAATTTTTATTAAAATCTAATACTATTTAAAAAAAAAAAAAAAAAACTATTTCAATTGCAACTTTGAGGTGACTTTTTATAATTAATTAATATCTTAAATGTTTTCTTACTTTTCATTGTTAATTCTACATCGGATGAGTGTGTCACATAATGGAGGGCAAAATGGAGGGCAAGGTGTTCAGTTCTATTCCTTACTAATAAATCTTTTTAATCTTTTTTTTTTATTGGTTTAATTAGGTTAGTTTAATTTAATTTAAATATATATGTATATAATTTGGCAAAAGATTAGAGTCTACATATACAATTTTCATTTTTCATTTTTTTATTATTATTTAAGAGTGACATTTCAGATTGAATTTAGACACGAAATCACACATCCACCCAATAATGAACTGTAAAATGGATCTCTAGGAACAATAATAACTTCTCAAACAATCACCAAAAAAATTGGGACCTTATTCATTAACAACTAAATCACTTTAGAATTAATCTCCTAATTCCTCATTACTTTAGGATGATGTTCATCCTCCTCTCCTTTTTTTTATCCATTTTAATATATGTATTACAAAATTGTAAAAAATTTAGAAATTTTTTTATGGACATTTTACATAACATTTTAAATTAAACTTACTTTTAATATATTATAAGAGCTTTCAAACTTTAAGTTTAGAAGTAGTAATACAAAACCCTACTTTACTTTATTATAATAGCTTCCAAACTTTAAAAGCCATACTAGACAACGCTACTTTACTTTAGAGCTTCCAAACTTTAAAAACCATACTACATAACCCTACTTTTTTAACCATAGTAGACAACCCTACTGTTTTGCAACTTAATCTCCAATCAAAACTTTTCTGCGCGGTCTTTTTATAATACAACTACTCTAGTTGCACAGAAAAATAGTTATACTAGTTGCACAAAAAAATAGTTAGTTATACTAATTGTGGTGTGTACAATATCAAAACCACATAAGTCATGAGCCTTACTTAAAATAATATGGTACTGATTGTAATGAAGATTTTGATTTAATATAAATGTTTACGAGATAGTGAAATAATTATTATAATATATTTTAAAAGTTTAGGAGTTAATTGAGCCATTTTGAAAATGATACGATATTAATTGCAATGAAGATTTTGATTTAATATATATAAATCTCTACCAGATATAGAGATAATTATCATTATCATTATATATTTAAATTTCAAGATTAATTTAACTAATTATCATCAATGTGTTGTTAATTTTATTACATATTTAATTAGTTCTGTCTGGTCGAAACCCCTAAGTCAAACACTTTCGTTTAAATCATCTAGGACATTTCCCAAAACAAAGAAATTATCACTACATTTAATTTACATCGTTTTTGTTTTCACTTTTCTCAACTATTTGCTTTCTAAAAAAAATTCTCAACAGAATTTGGCAGATTTAAATCCGATGGGGTACATGTAGGAGTTCTGATACGTGAAACGTATTATCTGGCCTGCATGGAGTGGCCTGCCACCATTAACGAGGCAATCGTTGTCTGCAATGCGCTTGAACAGATTGGGATTGACCACCTGAGCAGAAGCGAATGAGCCACAGTAGACATGAATGTCTGATGGACTGCAGCCAGGCTGTATCAGGCATGATATTACTATTTGGACCACGAATTGAGGTATCCCGGAAGTAATGTCTCGGTTCTGGGAAATGCTTATGTCTCTGTCTGTACACATCCCTGCAAATATAAACAGGCGACCTCATCGAATTATAACGATTCTGAAAAGCATCAATAAATTTTTGAATAATTAGAACGAGAAAATTATAGACCTTATAAGGTTTTATTGGGAGTAATACTATTGAATAAATAAATAAAATAAAACAAAGCTTCTGCGTGCTTTTTAGGTTTCTTTGGATTTTTGGTCGAATGAGGACGCTGGAAACTCTTTCGAATAGGTTTTTCTGAAGTTCTAGGATGCCAAAAGGAACCATAAAACAGTATCATGATGGAAGTGAATCCATAATGGAATTGAGGTCCATCGCCAAAAATGAGTGTTTGAATCACATTTTTGACGTACATTGTTTCTCGTTTCGTGTAGCACTACAATGATTAAGATATTTCTCTAACGGCGCACAGAGCCCACTGTACTGCGCGCATGCCTGTACCATATTCGTTTTTGTCTTTATGAGCTTGCACACCTTTAAAGACTCTGCTCCATTCCAAGGAATTTCATACCTTGAATTGCATATTTCTTTTTCGAACTGAATAGAGTCTAACACAAACCAATTGACATGCCAGTTGGATTTGTTGGGCTACAGCTATGGGTGGAGACATCACACTAAATGAAAATTTATTTGTTTTTAAATCAAAAACGTGAAGAGAAATAAAAATTGTCTGGTAAATTTATTTAGATGAATAGGAATGTATGTTAAAATTAGTTTTTATATCAATTTCTTCAAAAAAAAAATGCATGTTATAAACGTGTATAACACATCAAGTTCGTACCTAAATTAACTCTAAAACCATCTCACTTCTGAGCGAGGACCTCAATTTGAAACCATCTAAAGTGAGAACCTCAATTTGAAGGAGGTTCGTGCCTCTAATTTTCGGATCCCTCTAGCCCAGATAGATGTATGCTAATTTACCAGGTAGAATTAGCTGAAAGGCCGTATAAACATGAAAATTGAAATCCAAGGAGGTATCTTCTAAAGATAAATCGAGTAAAAGGAAAAGGAGTCTAAACCTCCCCCAACTTACTCAAAATTCTCCGGGCAGGTGAATTCTGAAAGCGCTGGCTGCCTGCAACGATCATAGCCGTTAGACCAGCAAGTAATCAGTTGAGGTTTTGGAAGTACTGCTAAATTATGAATGCAACGTAAGAGTACTTGCTCATTATTAATGAATGCAAATTATCTGGTGAAAATCGTAGGTCTTAGAATTTCAGCTCACTTGGTCTCGGAATTGCATGACTGTCATCGTAGAACCGACTTTGTTGAGCTTCCTCTAACTGACCTGGAGGCCACTGATCTATGTTCAAAATTCCCACATTATATTCTGCTCCTGCAGCATCCCACAATTAAGAAAAAGACCATAGAATGAATTATTTATCTTGAGTATTCCAAATGGTGAAAACATCACTGAATCCCTACAACGATGATAATCTGATAAAAACCAGAAGAACTAAAAGGGTTAAATATCTAAAATACTTGTAAATATAACGTAGAAAAACAGTTGTTCTGCACATCAAGTTGTAAGTTGTATTGTAGTACTGCATTGCCTGTGTCTGTAATACACTTATTGAATAGATCTGGAGCTTGACAATTTGCCCAATAGCCAACTACAGGCATGGAACCAGCAGAAAAATGGTGGATGGTATAGATTCATCTTAACTTTGAAGGGAGGAGAGGATATTTTATTATCGGATCTTATTCTTCATGTTGGTTATTTATATAAAGACACCACATAACACCTGCCAGAGGGATAGAAGTAACGAAGTGATGAATAGTTGTAATTGTAGTAAAAGAAGCTGGATGTTTTACAACATAAACTCATATTAATTTTGTTGAGGGAGAGGAAATCTTAAACCAGTAATTTTTATTTTGGATCTTATTGTTGAGTATGCATTTATCTTTAACTTTGAAGAGAGGTTGATGATATTTTAAATTTGGATTTTTTTTACGACATATACTCGTCTTAATTTTGATGAGAGGTAGAGGAGATCTTTAAAACAGAAAAAAAAAAAATTGGATTTTATTTGGTTTATTATGTATTCATCTTTAACTTTGGAGAGAGGTTAGGATATTTTAAATTAGCAGAAATCATATCATATTCTATTGTATTGGTTATTATTCACTATCTATTATTTATAACCAGGCTTCCACACATAATAGGCCTCTCAGACAAGGAACAAGTAAAGTGCTTTATAGCATAGATTCATCTTTATAGCATATATTCATTTTAACTTTGAAGAAAGGGAGATGAGATTTTAAACAAGTAGAAATTATTGTATTTTATGGTTAGATTCCATTAAAAAAAAAAAAAGTAGATTCTAAGAGGAAGTTCAAAGGTAGCAATGCAGATCCGATTCAAGGAGTATTACAGGTTATACTGGTATGCTAGGCTTTGTAAAAATACCTCTTATGCCAGGTTCATATTGATTATTCACTGTTTATTATTCATATAAATACATCAACATAACACCTCTCACATGTCGGCAAGGAACCAGCGAAGTGATGAATAGTTATAATTATATTAAAAGAAGATATGTGTTTTATAATATAGATTATTATATTATCATTATTGGTAAAGTAAAATCTACTAGGTATACATATTTTATTTTTTTGAATTTGAATTTGTGATTTTTATTATTTTTTAATAAAGACAATTAGTCACATGTTTACTAAGCCAAGATCCAATGCAACTAACAAAGTGATGAGTAATTATAATAGCAAAGTAATTAGTAATTATAATTGTATCAAAATAAGCAAATGTTTTCCAATATAGATTATCTCAGAGGAAGAAGCAAAAGAAGCCTGGTGTTTTGTAACATAGATTATCTTAATTTTAGAGAAAAAGACTATTTTAAATTAGTATAAATTATTGGATTATTGTACATATTATCTATTCATCTTAAATTTGGAGAGAGGTTGAAGATATTTTAAATTAATAGAAATTATTTTATATTACTAATTTTTATCATGTTTATTATTTATTATTATCCTGTTTGTATTTACATAATAAAACAACAAAGTGGTAATTGTTATTAATAAATTCATTTTAATTTTGAAAAAAAAAATTAATTGATAAAAAATATTCCATCTTAAAATTTATTCATATATTATCATTTTTCTTAACTTTGAAAATAAGAAAAAAAGTTTTTAATTTAGTAGAAATTATTCCATCCTAATATGTATTATTCAATATCTATTAATTGGCATATAGGCACACATAACATCATAGATACGCATCCACATAATAGGTCCCACAATCATGGCCAGCAAAATGATAAATTATTTTAATTGTATCAAAACAAACTAGGTGCTTTATAATATAGATTATTTTTAACTCTGGCGGGAAAGAGAATTTTATATTATTAAGTTATTTATCTATTATTTATTATTATTCATCTTAAAAGAAACAAATTTAGACTAATAAAAATTTATGTTAACTATTTATTATTCACACACAGAGACCATCATAAACCTTCCACAGACATGGAACCACCATAGTAATGAATTATTCTAATTGTATCAACAGGAGTTAAGAGCTTTACAGCATAGATTCATCGCTTTGGAAATAAGTTCAACAGAAGTTAAGAGCTTTACAACATAGATTCATCGCTTTGGAAAGGAGGAGAAAGAGAATTTAGTTATTAGAAAATATTATATTTCTCATGTTAATTATTCACATACAAATATCTACACAAGGAATTTCAAAAAAAGACACAGGAAGTTTCATAAAAAAAAAAAACCAAGTAAATATATTCATATTACTATTCCCATTAACCTGTGAAACCTCAAGCAAGCATATTGAATAAAATCTACACATGTACACCTAATTCTAACATGGATCTATGCTTCCCAATAGCCATGAATTGAATATAATATGCGTTGCNCAAGTAAATATATTCATATTACTATTCCCATTAACCTGTGAAACCTCAAGCAAGCATATTGAATAAAATCTACACATGTACACCTAATTCTAACATGGATCTATGCTTCCCAATAGCCATGAATTGAATATAATATGCGTTGCAGGACGAACAGTTTTCAGCGAAGATTCTGTCACAGACATTAGGAATAATAGTATGAATGGAAAAAAGAAGTTTTGGGTTACCTTTAAAGAGTTTTACGAGAGCAGAGGCAGAGGCTGGCGAGATAAGAGACATATAAATAAGAAGTAGAGTAGAAATCCGCCTGAGAAATAGCCCATCAGTCATGCACTCCCTGGCCATTCCAATTTCTCAAAGATATTCTCGCGAACAGTATTGCGATACTGGATTTCCAGGACTCTACACAAATAAACAATACTGCTATCGGTGACAATACCATTCAACGTTCAAATATCTGCAAATTCAAACCGTTTGAACCGTTCAAAGTTCAGACCTCTGCAAGTTCGTATAACTTAAAAGACGATATGATATGTGGAGGAAAAGTAAAGCCAAATACGGACAGCAGACAGCAGGAAGGGTCTGGAAAGCACTACTATCAAGGCAGTGGGTATGACAGCGGCCTTTCCTTCTCCTTGGACTCTGTAAGATGCTCTTCCGTTCCTGTTCTGTTTAAGCACTGGATGTAGCATTGCTCTTTTGTTGTCAAAGGGCATTTTTATTATTTATATTAGATTAATTTAAGAATGCAAACACAATTGCATGAAATTTTATCTATCTTTTTGTTGGTTTTCTTACTCTTTTATTGATTACCGGTTCCCAAAGTGAAAAGCTATTAACGTACGGTACAAACATCAGATTGGTCTGATTTGATTTAAAATTACTTGAGAGTACTGGGTTTGCCCATATATTTTTCATACTTTCTTATACTGTCCGATTTAGTACTTGCTATGTTGTGCTAACTATTTGTATGTGATAAAGATTTATTTTAACTTTTAATGAAAAACATTTATATATAATAAAATTTTAGACTAGTGAAATGCATCATTTTATTAAGAATGAGAGGTTTAAAATAATTTAATTTAAAAAAGAAATTAAAAAAATGAAAATATATATATTCAATTTTTTAAGTGATGGAGAATGGATGAGAAAGTGTATATCTTCTCACTTTTATATATATATTCATTTTTTTAAGTGATGGAGGATGGATGAGGAAGTTGTAGACTTTTTGGATGACTCACTAGAGGGTCAACAAATTTAGTGTGATCCAATGGAGTTGTTAAACAAGATCAACTTCCCTCCAATGTGAAACATTCAAATCGGGTTGGAAGAAGATACCATTTCTATTTTGGGTGAATTGAAGTAGGATAAATCCAGTAATTGGAAATTTGAGGTGGTTGCATCATGTGACCTGACATTAGAGCCAGTCGTTTCCAAATCATTAAGCTTTCATTTTGAATCGAGGATGAAAAATACGAGGGATCTTGAGGATCGGGTCCTTTAATCACTAAACATAGACTTGGATGACCAATTAATCTCGGCACAAAGGAATTTATCCATTCGCTTACTCACCTTTGAAGAAGTACCACTAGACATGTTACCACGAATTTTGATCTCTTCAACCCATGGCAAGAAAGATGAAGTGGGAGGTTTAGAAGCCCAAGGCTTTATTGGAGGTATATTGTATAGTTCCCTAATGAAATGGCATTTGGAGTTTTATGCTAACTCGACTTACATGGATTTCGTCCTGGTATAGGTTAGGTTACCAGGCCTCCCACTCATATTGTTGTCACATGAATTTTTAAGGAAATAGATAATGCATTGGGTTTATATTATGATGTGGGAAATTCCTACAGGGAAACTAGATATATGGGCATGTCCAAAATTTTAGTTGGTTTGGAGCTCTCAAAAGGATTGACCAACTTTATCATTATCAAAAAGGATTCTCCAATCTTTTGTTAGTCCCTAGATTATGAAGGAATACCTTTCAAGTGTGGATGATGTCACATTTATGGGAACTTGGAAAATAATCCCCCCTCCTAAACATAAGGAAAGTCTAGGTTTGTAAATAGTATTAAGAAGGAAAAGGAAATTCTTAATCTCCTATGAAAAAGATCCTTCTAGAGATATCCCAACAAGCTCTCCAAAGTAAATCTATCCACAGAATCCACTAGTAAAGTGGATAAGTTCTCATTGGACAAAGCATCTTGGGAATCACAAAAGTGTAGTAGATCTCTCAGAATATTTGAGTAAGATTATCTCTTTTCTTTCTCCTAATCTTCATCAAAACTTTGAGAACTTGTTTTTTGGATCTTGGGAGGTAGGGTTAAAAAATTCAAATAAGGACCAACCCGTTGAATTCTTCCCCATCCTCTTAGGGATTAATATACCCAACCTCCCTCTACTTATTCCTCTAGATGACTTGGGACGATCTCAAGGGGAAGTGATCCGTCCACCTAAAAATTCGATGAATTCACCTGACCTATCAACCGATTTGGACACTTATAAGGATCCTTAATCCTCCAATATTGTGAAATATAACCTCAAGACCAGAACAAAAGGAGTCCTCATTTTTTTGGGAGGGATAAGAGGAGGTCTAGGGATACTGGAAAGAAAAATATCCCAAACCATATTAGAGAGGGAGGAAATCCTTTGTATCCATGGCTCATAAAAAGCAAATCTTGAAGTTAGAAATGGAAGACGATTTTCACTAATTGTGGCTCTTAGAGAAAATCCCCCCATGGATGTTTCTAAATTCTTTTCCTCACTCTAAATTGTTGAGGACTGGATAATTGCTAAAAAAAATAGCCATTAAAATGTTAATATATACTCACAACCCCTCCATCATTGTTCTGCAAGAAATGATCACAGATGGGAAGAAGGTGGTTAAAGACTTATCCAAACTCTTAGGGGGATAGAATTTTACTTTTATTGATGCTTTAGGAATATTTGGGGGAAACATCATGGCCTAGAAAAAATAATCTTTCTCACTTACTAACTCATGACATTTTTTATCATGTCTAGGGACTTCTCTTTACTCCTTGGATCTTGGAAAAGAAATTACCTGCAATGAACCAACGCCTTGAGAATGATAAAAAAAACAATGAATAACAATCCACTTTGAGGGGGAAACCACCTTTTACAATATATTCAATGTACAAGATGAGATATGATGAACCTAAGACTAGATCTCCTTGGTATGTATATATGAGACAAAGGGTACAATTATAATGAAAGGGTGCAATGAAGGGTTCTAGTCTACATACAAATATAACACTAGAAATGTAATAATTCAATATATAGGGCTTAATAAGGGGTTTTATACCTAACATGGGGCTTTGTCTAGGACTTAACATGCCCCTCCTCTTCAAACAAGTGTTATCCTCAACACTTGACTAACCACAAGTATTTTTTCATGAAGAACTCATCTTTCCATGCCACCTCTTCCACTCGTAGGTTCTTCCTTTTGACAAGATACTTTGTAATTTCTCAATTTCTCAACTGCTCAATCCTTGTTTCAAGGATTGTTTCTGGTTCTAGTATGATTTTCCCTTCTTCATTAATCTCTGGAAAAATAGTTTGGATTGGGATCTTGCTGGAAATTACCTTCTTTAAGCAAGAAACATGGAAGATTGGATGTACACGTGACAATGGAGGCAACTCCAATTTGTAAGCCACAATTCCAATCCTGTGCAAAACCTTATAAGGGCCATAATATTTGGGTGGTAATTTATTATCCTTGTTTTGCTTCTTGAGGGACATCTGTTTATATGGTTGTAGCCTTAAAAATACCCAATCCCCCACTTCAAAATCCTTTTCACTGCAATTTTGATTTGCTTGTTGTTTCATCCTATTTTGTGCCATAGCCAAGTTTTCCTTCAATATTTTGAGAACGTATTGTTGGTGCCCTTTGTGGTCCTCTGTCGTTTGAACTTTTGAAGTCCCTTTTAAGGGTGATGTGATGGATGGAGGATGATATCCATAAAGTGCCAAAAATTGGGACATTTTTTATGAAGTATGGAATGATGTGTTGTACCACCATTCTGCCAAGAGCAACCACTTGACCCATTGTGCATGTTTATCATAAGCAAAGCAACAAAGACCATCAGTTTATTCACAATATCAGTTTAACCATCAGATTGAGGATGGTAATATGAACTGCGAGCCAATTGAGCACCCAATCAAGGAAATAATTCAATCCAAAATTTTCCAATGAAAATTGGACCTCTATCATTTACAATAATCTTGGGGACTCCATGTAGATTTTGAATTGTTTCCATGCATGTTGTGACTATTGTACTTTCTTTAAAAGGACGAGAAATAGATAAAAAAAAATGGGAANTCCAAAATTTTCCAATGAAAATTGGACCTCTATCATTTACAATAATCTTGGGGACTCCATGTAGATTTTGAATTGTTTCCATGCATGTTGTGACTATTGTACTTTCTTTAAAAGGACGAGAAATAGATAAAAAAAAATGGGAATATTTTTTCAATTGATCCACTACTACCATGATGACATCCTTTCCTTCATATTTGGGTAAACATGTAATAAAACCCATTAAAACTTCTTCCCAACGTTGACTTGGTATACCTAATGGTTGTAGGAGACCTAGCATCTTGATTGTCTCTCCCTTATTCTGTTGGAAGAGCATCATACACAAAATTTTGAACATCGGTTTTAAGACCTTCCCAGAAAAAACACTTCTTGATCATATGGTATGTTTTCAAGAATCATGAATGTCCTCCTATGGGAGAAGTGTGCAATTCCAGAAGGACCTTCTGTTTGAGTTGGGAATTCTTACATAAATATAGGCGATCACGATACCATAACAAATCATTCTTCCATACAAAATTATGTAATGAACCTGAGTCCTTTTGAAGTTTTTGAATGATATTGCATACCTCTTGATCTTACTTTCATTCTATCCTTGCTTCTTCCACCCAATCAAATATCAGAAGAGAAATAGAACATAGTGAACCTTATGTTTCTTCTTCTTTCCTTGAAAGGGCATCTGCCACAACATTATGTTTTCCTTTTTTGTAGATAATTTCAAAGTCATAACCTAGCATCTTTGTAACCCATTTTTGTTGCTCTTCTAAAGATATATGTTGCTCTAAGAAGTACTTCAAACTATTATGATATGTTTTTACTTTGAAGTGTCTTCCTATTAGGTAAGGGCGTCATTTCTTAACTACATGTAGCATGGACAATATTTATTTTTCATAAATGGGTTTGAGTAAGTTTTTTTCTTTAATTTGGTTGCTTTCAAATGCAAGGGGCCTTCCTTCTTGCATTAAAACTGCACCAATGCCATGGCCTGAGGCATCACACTCCACAATAAATGTTTTTGTGAAGTCATGGGTGGCCAGGATAGGAGTTGTACACAACCTCCTTAAGTTTTTCAAAATATTTGGTTGTTGCTTGAGTTTAAAAAAATGCTTCCTTCTTTAATAATGTTGATAGAGGTGTTGCTATTTGATCGTAGTTATTGAAAAACTTGCGGTAATAATTTTCCAATCCTAAGAATCTTCTAAGTTTCTTTAAGGTTTTGGGAATTGTCCATTCCCTCATAACTTTAATTTTGTTAGGGTCCACTTTTAAACCTTCATGAGATATAATATGACCCCAAATATTCCATTTCTTTAACCCCAAAGGCACACTTGGAAGGATTTGCATAAATTTGTTGCTCTTCCAATAGTTTTTATACTCTATCAACATGTTGTGCATTCTCTTCCCAAGATTTGTTGTAGATTAGTATGTCATCAAAAAATACTAACACAAATTTTCTAAAGAAGGGTTTGAAAATAGAATTCATCAAGCTTTGAAATGTTGAAGGTGCATTAGTAAGTCCAAATGGCATAACCAAAAACTCATAATGACCTTCAAGTGTTCTAAATGATTTTTTGGGAATGTCTTCCTTCCTCATTATGATTTGATGATATCCTGAATGAAGATCCAACTTAGTAAAGAAAAATTCTCCATGCAATTCATATAATAATTCATCAATGATAGGAATAGGAAAATTATCTTTGATGGTCATTTTTTTGAGTTGTCTATAATATGAACACATATGCCATGAACCATCATTTTTTGTAAGCATCATCACCGGTGAAGAGAAAGAACTTTGGATAGGTTGAATGATTTTGTCCTCCAACATTTCTTGGATCATATGCTCAATCTCACTCTTCTATGCATATGGATACCTATAAGGCCTAATGTTAGGTGGTACAGTTCTTGGTTACAAATGAATAACATGGTCATGCTCTTAAGTAGGTGGAAGACCCTTAGGCATTTCTCCAAAAAACTTGGAATGATTGTTGATGTTTGAACATCTACTGAGCATAATTGTGAAATTACACAATGGTGTCCCTTTTTGAGTAATTTTATCGTGCTATCAAAGCTTATCACCTGTTAAGGTTTCCGTTGGATACCTATAAGCTCAATTTCCTTTCTCAATTCCCTTGGATACCCCTAATACAACATCGACACCACCCATTTGGATGGAAATCATGGGACTATCCAAAAAATACTCCCACATATTGAGCTTAATACTATGACACATCCCAAAACAATTTATGGTACCTCCATCTGCAATCATTACTTGAAACTCCGGTGCTATATATACAAATAAATTGAGATCTTTAGCTAATTTGTAATTGATGAAGTTATGGGTATTGTCAGAAACAATCAACATTGTTACCTTTTTCTTTTTTGTGTATCCTTGTATATTAAGGGTTTGTGGAGTATTGATGTTGGCCAATGCATGAAAATATATCGTTGGTGTGGTATCTTCTATATTTGGATCTTGTGATGGTTCCAATTCTTGATCTTCTTCCCCTTCACATTCTATGTAGAATAATTTCTTCTCACCACATTTATAGCCCTTACTATACTTGTTGTCACAATTGAAACATAGTCCCTTTGTTATTATTTCATCTATTTGTTGAGGTGTCAACCTTTTCGACTGATTGATGTTAGGAAAGGGAACACAGTTCTCTCTATATGTTTTAGAGGTCACCATTCTAGTAGCCATATTTTTGTTTTCCACTTTCTTTGCCATACTGAAATCTTTATCTAGGGATTCAGGTTCAAAGAGACCCACCTCATGTTGAATGTTCTCATTCAGAGTTCCCATAAAGAGATCTAACAAATTATCCTCGGGATTGTTCTTTACCCTAAGACTAATCTTTTGTAATTTTTGAATGTGATCTGTAGTTGGACCTTTTTGCTGAAGATTTAACAATTAACTGAATAATGTATTGCTCTTAATATCCCCATAATGTGATATCAATTCATCCATAAAAATGGACCAAGAGATAATATAATTATTTTTTCTTTCACAAGGCCATTAATACCAAACAACTTGATAATTTTCTAAATAAAAGGATGTCATAGGTACCTTTTTTAATCTTGGCACTTGGTGTAGATTAAGGTATTGCTCCATCTGGAATATCCATGTTATGGGATCTTTACCATCAAACTTCCTCATATCAATCTTTGGAATGAAGCAGTTCCTCGATGCTGACTTGAACCCTTGCTAATGTGGATATTGAAGTGATTAATAATCATTATTCTGGAACTCAATATTTATTCCTCTACATTTTCATGATTTCCTTTCATTTTGATATCTCCTATAGGGATTCTCTCATCTAGAGCATGTAACATCATGAAAGACATGGAATTTTGCAAATCTAACATCTTCTTTTCCATGTGATCCTGATTTTCATCTATCTTCTTTTCCATATGATCCTGATTTTCATCTATCTTCTTTTCCATTTCCTTTTTAAGGTATTCCTGAGAATGTGATAAATCGATTGGTTTCAACATACTAGCACTCATTTAATCAATGATTCTTTAATTGGGTTAGCCCATTTTCTAAGTCTTCACTTTTTTTCAAATGCCATGTTTGAGTTTTTATAAGGAGTACCAGTATTATTTCTTGTAGAACCCTTTGTCATGTGAGAAAAAAATAATTCTCCTCTTTTCCTCTTTATCACAAATTTTGAATCATCAAAAATGGATCTTCAAATCAAAAGGTATGCCAATTGTAAGTTATGTACCTTTCAAATCCTTTATTCGGAGTATGGATGGATGGATGACCTTTGTATTGATATATCTTTGAACCTTGAATCCTTTTGAGTCTAAAATTTTGATCTGTTGTACTCTAATATGACTTTTTAAACTCCTAGAAATTTCACAGCCTGAACCTTCACCAACACAAGGTTATAGCACAAATACCAAAATGCCTTGTTTAAGACTAATTTCATGATTAGTAAAAAGGCCCAACTTCCAAAAGATATATCTCACAAATTATAATGATTCAATTTATGAAATTTTTTCCACATGTAATTAACTATGTCTCCTCGGGATTATGAAAATTTCAAAGTCTGAAACTTCACTAAAATTTGTTTATAGAAAGATAAAAAGATGACTTGTTTGGGACTAATTCAAGGACTAGTCATAGACCCCAAATTCCACAAAAGATAAATCTAAAACTAGAACTACCTAAAAATTGAAATTTGGACTTCTAGTACTTCACTATGTTTTCTCAGCCTCCCCAAAATTTCATTGTCTAAAACTTCTCAGAAAAAAAAATTATAGTGAAAACCCCAGGATAACTTCTTTAAAATTGATTTCAAGTTGTGTCAAAAACCCTATATTCCATAGGCTATATCTCCAAAATTATGACGACCCAAAACCTAAATGTTTTACCAGTCGTACTTTGATATGTCTCCTAAGTAACCTCCAAATTTCATTTTCTAAAGAACTCAACAACAAAAGTTATAGCTAAAATTCCAAGATGACTCACTTGAAGAAGCAAAACCTTAAGATTGATGCTCTGATACCAAATGTTATGAACCAACTTCTTCAAAATGATAAAAAAAATCAATACGTAATAGTCCACTTTGAGGGGGAAACCTCCTTTTACAATATATTCAATGTACACAATGAGATATGATGATTCTATCACTAGATCTCCTTGGTTTAAATATATATATAGGAGACAAAGGGTGCAATTAAGGGTTATAGCCTACATACAAGTATAACACTAGAAATGTAATAATTCAATATCTTGGGCTTAATGAGGGGTTTTATACCTAACATGGAGATTTTTCTAGGGCTTAACATTACCTGCCTAAATACATATGGGCCTTAATTAGATAGATAGACATACTAGGAAGCATTCTTCAATAGAGATTGGAATCAAAGAGGGCTCATGGTTTTTGGGGGGGATCTGAATTTCTCTGTGGGTGTGTCAAAGGTCTAGGGGATACTAGCCCAAGTGGACATTTTATCTGGTTTATTTATAGAAAAACTAGAGTTTGTAGGAATATTAGACATTGTGCCTACAAATCTCTCTCCAACACGAAGAAACATGAAAACGGGTGAGGCTAGAATTGCAAAAAGGTTGGACCATTTTTTAATTTCAAAATCCTTTCTTGATGAGGTATTTATAATTTGACAATGGGTATCTACCAGAGGGGACCCATACCATAGCCTTGTTCTTTTATAAGTGGCTCCATTCCAAGGGAAGTGATGCATGAGAATCCTGCCTCCAAAACCAACCTTGTTTGACTAGACCTAGGGGTATTGAGTTTGTTGTTTAAATGTTTAAAATTCCTATGTTTTTTGGAATTCTAGAAGAATGTATAGGATTGAGAATGTATGTAATTGAGCTATTTCTAGAGATTTGCGAGTAATTAGAGAGATATTGGGTTGGTTATATCTTTCTTGAGTATTTTTTGGATCCTAGAGGGATCTTAGGATGTAAATTAGGATATGAACCGAAATTGGTTTCAATCCTATGCGTATATATGCATTGTAAGCCTACGGGAATGGAGTGGCCAAATGATTGTAGAACATGCCAAGGAGTATGGCCATTAAGCAACAGACTCATGCCAAGGAGTGAGAAAGGACAGTAGAGGAAAGAGGCCTATTGTAATTTGTATGTAGAATATGTACAAATGGTGAAATAATCACTCTGTTTCGAGTGTCCAATGATGTGTTAAGACCTTTGTTAAATGTATGTGTGTGAATGGTGGAGGTCTAGTTTGGATTATGTTGATTGTAGGTGCAGGTATTGGGTGGAAGGTGCACACAAATATTGTGATACATTGTTGATCATGATAGGATCAACAATTATCTTTTGAATCATATTGAAATCAAGTAAGATTGAGGAGGAACGGAGTTGAAGTTCAAATTATGTGCACAGGCGGGTCAAAGAACAAAGTTAAAACCCTTTTACATGTGAAGAGAAACAACCATTGTCTAATCAAGGAAAATAGTTAATCATGATCATTAGATTTGGCGTCAGGCCTTTACAACGCTGGGAGAATTATGACCATCAGATCTTGATCGAAATCAATAATGATCTTCATCGGATCGGAAGCAGACTAAATAAGTGAAGTGTGAAGACTATGTTAGTCTGATGTCGACGTAGATCAGACCTGAGAAGGTGCTCGATACTTAACATGTCAGATCAAATGTGTTGAACGAACAACTATTGGAAAGAGTTCGGGGTCCGGAGTCTGACAAACCGGATCGGCTAGTAAACAACCTTGTGAATGGATCGACCAGTTAGCATTGGATCGAGCACATGAAAAATCCAAGTGCAGAGAGAAGTCCAATAGTCTAGGGACGGTACACATCATCATACTTGTATAGCTAGTAAGAAATCAAAATGTGGCCCACTAAGAATATGACACGTGTCAGGGTCCATTCGATAGATGGAGCATGTGAAAGTTACGAATCAAGGTGACACGTGGCAACCTAATCGACAGTGACATGTGACAGGTCCATGTTAGAAGGTCTGTGTGGTTTGGTGCCATGTCATATCAGATCAGGGTCTTGTTAGTGTATTAAGGGTTGGAGTTCTGATGATCTTGTCTCGATATACGTCACACTGACGTAAGGGAATCCACAAAGGAGACGACATGTGGATGCAACAGACCTACCGTCTGATTGAGAGAAGATCGACAATAAATATTGGAGAACATGAACATTTTGAGGTGCATTCAAGGYCGTCCATTATGTGATGATCAACGATGAGGAGTCCAAGATAGAAKACTCCGATTAGAGATTGAGATTGTCCATTCTRTGACGATCAACGAAGGAAAGTGAAAGGCGTAGAAAATTCAGATAGGTCAACGAGAGAGTTGAGTTCGATGGTGATAAGGTTAATCAYGTGGTCATARCATGAGGTCACATGGTGTATGCGCTATAGGAAGAGCACTAAATAAGAAATATCCATAGTTGTGTCAGAAGTTTTTATGGAGATGAGTGTATGTTCTGAGTGCTAACAGATTGGTGTGAAACAAAGAACACAAAAATCTATTCAAGGAGGATTTGGGCTCGTATAAGAATCAAGAGCATATTGATATTGAAGCTACGCTGAGTTTTATTTATAACTCTACACATGTGGGTATTGATATATTCGGGGGGGGTTGTCATCATTTGGTATTAGAGATAATTCAAAAGATCTTTGAAAATGTAAAGTGTCCATTGTAGAAGGAGGATTATGGATATGACTACGCATAGGATACAGAGTTGAGACGAAGTTCAACAGAAGGAAGCTTGAGAAAATTGTGTAGACAGGAAGACAAAGGAATTGGATACATAATTCCTTAGTGGGTTACTGCAAAAGCATTGGACATGAAGTTTTCCATTCAAGTGTATTAAATGTGGAGGAAAATATCTCATGGATAGATCTTACATGTAATGGTTGGTATTTTAAAATTAACTTTAGTTACAAATATTTGTATTTGTAGGTAGAAAAGAAGGAGTGGTAGCAACATTACAACCAGTAGAGTTGTGACAGAGGAAGAGGGAGTAGGTAGAGCTATGATGTGAATAATTGTGGCAGAACCTTGCAACAAAGGGTATTGTAGATACTTCCAGCTGAAGATTGGAAAAGAGGAGGAAAATTTATGTTCTCAAGGGAGAGTGAGTAGGTGAAGAAGCCATAGGAGCAGAGGAGATGCTCAAAAGGTTCCAGTGGAAAGGAATAGTAAATACCAAAAGGCCATAACTCAGAGGAATATTGGAGAGGTATCAGGTGGCAAGTAGAGGAGACTTATTACAGAGGCTTGATGCAACTCACAATGGACTAGGAGAAGTTCACAACGGGAGGAAATGAAAATGACTACTGATGGGCATTATAGAGGTTTAATAAGAAGCCACAACAGAGGAAAGGAGGATGCTAAGGAGAATAAAATAAAGAGGATGAGTCAATGGGATA